>CAUYUJ010019793.1:84680-269680 GCA_963575745.1 Prorocentrum cordatum
TGGGCGGGTCGCGAGCTCCGGAAGCGAGGTCGCAAGCGGGGTCGCTGCCGGAGCCGCGCGGCGGCGGAGCGGCCGCGAAGCGGGCGGCTGGGCCAGCCGAGCGGGCGCTCGCGCGAGCGCCCCGCGGCGGCGGTGCGCGGCGAGAGCCCCGCGGCGACGCCACTGGCGGCGCGTCCTGCGAGTCCGACTGGCGTCGCGGGGCGCGGTCGGACAAAGTATGCGGAACGCGGGCGCCGTCCCCCGGCGCAAGCGGCGCGTCGCGCCACTTCGAGGTGCTGCCGAGCCGGGCGCTGCTGGAGGGGGCACCGGGCGCGCCTGCTCCAAGGCCCGGGCTCCAGGAGCGTGAAGGCAAAGGCTCACGCCCCTCGTCCGCCGACGCGGCGGCGCGATGGCGCGCGCAAGGCTGGCCCCACAGCGCGAAATTGGCAGTGCGCCTGGCCCTACGCCCCGGGGGCGGCGCGGCCGCGCCAGGCGCCGAGAGCAGCGCCGCGGGCGCACGAGCAGCGCGCGCACGACGGGGGCGCTCAGCGCGAACCGTTTCCGCTGGACGAGCTGGCCGATGGCGCCTTCCGCGCGAAGAGCAGGGCGCCGAGGGAGTCCCAGAGGCGGAGGCCCCGAAATCCGGCCGTGCTCCGCCCAGCTCGGGCTGCAAGCACTGGCAGGCGCCGGCGGCGCGCCCGTCTGGCCACGGCCGCGCTCTTGCATATAGGCGCGGGCCCGCACGAACGCCTCCGCGGCAAGTCCCGTGCTCCCGTTCCTGGCAAGGTAGGGTTCCCGCTCCCGGCTGGCAACGAGAAGCCTCGCCAAGCAGGAGCGACTTCGCGTCGCAGAACCTGGACCAGAGGGGGGAGGCGTCCGCGCGGTCCGATGCGGACAATGGGCGATGGCGCGCCCTGTCCGGGCGGTGCGGCGTGCCAACCGCCGGAACTGGCGTTCCATGGCCGACCGGTCGGCACCCGGTTTGAGCTGAAGGAGCTCGCGCGCCGTCCGCACCTTTGCAACCTTGGCGGGTCGCTTGGGATCGGTCCGGGCGGCGAGCCTCGGCCTGGCCGCCGAAAGCTGGGCGGGCGCGCCGGGCGGGCCAGCGGCAACGGGGGCCGCGCCCGGCCTGAAGGGCGCTTCGAAAGGCGACGCGCCCTGGGAGGCTTCATGGGGAAGCGCGGAGAGCTCAGCGGCACCTTCGGCGCTCCTTCCCCCGAGGCATCCGCCGCCCACCGCGGGAGAGGCGTTCCGCCTAGGAATCTCTGGAGCCTCGGCTTGCGCTGGGTCGGGCTGCGGAAGCGTGCCGGGAGCTTCGAGAAAACCCGGCGCCTCGACCCCAGTTGCGGCGGCCGCGCTTGCAAACCATGCGTCGGCCGCGGGGGCGGGCGAGAGAGGGGGACGTGCCGCCAGACCATGGGCGGCCCGGGCATTCCCCCGCGCAAGGAGCCCCTGTGCTAGGACTAGCGCGGCGAGCCGTCCCCATAACAAGTGGGGTAGGGAGAATGCGCGTCAGCAAGTGCGACCCAATCGAACCTACCGAAATCGCCCGCCTCAGCGTCGACCAGCCACGCAGGAGCCTCCCTGGAGGGGGGGCGCACAGGCCGATTCCTGGTGGGGTCATCCGCCCTGTGGACGTCGGTGGGCACATAGAGGCCACCCATGTATAAGCCACCGCTCAAGATGTAAGGCAAAGCCGTGCTGAGGACATGGGAAAGCCCTGGAGAGCTGCTGCGACCGTGGGCGGCCGCGCCCAAGGCGACCTTAGAATCGAGCAGCACAGGGATCCGAGAGTCCGGCATGCGAACGCAGCAGTACTTGCACAGACTCTTGAAAACAGTGGCCTCCAGGATGTTGTTGTGACGCGGCATTCGAAATTCCCATTTATAGGCCAGGCGGAAGTGCAGCGCTTCCGACAGTTCGCTTATCCAGTGCGGCGCGACTGGGGGCTCAATGGAAGGGAGCCCAAAATCGCGATGCAGCTGGGTGAGCTCGGGGCCTAATGGGACTCCCCGGTCCAGCACGGCAAGCAAACTTCGGTTGTGGAGGACCGTGTGCCACCCTCCGTGCACAGACCGGCGCCACAACTCTTGGGAGAGATGTGGACTGATCGAGGAGCGGACCACTCCCCCCCAGCCGAGGGAGGCGTCCGTGCCGAACACTTCGGGGGAGTAGCCCGCGCGAAGGTCGGTAATGGCGACAAAGGCCAGGTAAGTGCAGGCTAGCAGCTCGTCGCGAACGGAGACGGGGAGCTCGTATTCGAACCCATCTTCCGTCGACAACGACGACAGGAAGTTGTAGACGTGCGTGAAAATCGACAGCATGGGCCTGCGAAAGAGAAACACTTGCACCCAACATCCGACGAGCGACGCTAGCACCGCGCGGGTCGAATGACCGAGGTACACTTGGATGAGGGTTAGCCGGCACAGGGCCACGGTGCGCACAAGAGGCGCGCGCACGATGCCTATCCGACCCTCCACCTCGGCACCGACCACGACCTTATGAGTCGCGCCACGGGTCCGCTTACCAGGGTGCTGGACCAGCCCCACGCGAGGGTAGCCGCGGTCGCACGCAGCAAACACCTCCTTATCACGACGATTTGGGTCGTCGGGGCGGGGAGCTAGGCCATTCCAGGACAGCTTCTGGAAGCCCGTGTGATCGTCGATGTTCAACATCTCGACGAAATGGCCACGCGGAAACGGAGTCCTGTGCACAGCTTGCTCATGGGGGCGAAGAGCCCCGAAGCTGCGAAGGACACCCTCGTGCGCAGAGTTTGCGATTTCCACGGCCATGTTGTCGCCCATAGCCAGCGCGTTCAAGCACGGGGAAACATCCGCGCCCTCGAGGTCAGGGCGCCGCGCATTGAATGCCTTGAACCGCGCACTGGGCAGCCGCACGCGGAGGGCATTGCGCTTCGCTCGAGCTGGTGGCACCTTAAAGGTGTAATAGAACTCGCGTAAGTCATCGCATGACACCACCACCCACTCGCCTGCAGCGAGACCCATGCGGCAGAGCAGGAAACCCTGCCCAAGGCGCTGAGTGCTGGAAGAAATGCTCTGACAGCGACTGTTCACCACCGTGGGATTAAGAATCAGCCGATCGTACTCGCTGTCCTTGGGGACCCTGAACGCTCCGCAAGCCTCATCCCAAGCCAGGTCTGAGGTGGGAGTCAAGTACAGGGCGCCGCAGGAGTCCCACTTCCGAAGAAGCTCCCACAGCTGATCACGGTCCATGTGGACGCGGGCCCCCGGGAGGCCCGATGGCCACTCGGCCGACGGAAGACGCATGGTTTCGGGGTCGTGAAAAGCTTTGCGGACCCGCGCGTCGGCGAGGAAGGGAGTGGGATCAAACGTCGGAGAATAATCCCACTTGATGCGGGACGCCCTGACTCGGAGGTCGAAGGGCTCAGACTGGGTGGAGTCCCAGCCTGCCGCTGAAGCCAACGATCCAGGCACAGGAGGCGCGCTGGACGGGCATTGCCGCATGGGGGCGGGCACCTGGGAAGAGGAGGTGAAGGAAGCCTCGATAGCTGCAACATGGGTGGCCAGGCCATGGAGCGAGACTTCAGTGGCGTCGAACTTGGAGAAAGCCCGACCTAAGTCGCTCTTGCCGCCGCGGGCAAGGCGAACTGCGATCCGACACAACCGCTCGAGGCGGTCGCGAGTACCCTCCTGGCAGGGCGTGGCCGCTGTGCACACATGGGCCTCGATGGGAGCGAGGCTGGGATGGCCCAAGGTGAGCCAGTTTAGCGCAACAACGGCGTGCTGTGCTAAGGTGCGCGCTGCGCGCCTCAAGCGCCACCGCTCGCGCGCGCGACCCGTCAAGGTTACAGGAGGCGGCGGCAGAGAAGGCGCTGGAGGGCACGGCCAAGGATCGCGGGGAGGCGGCTCCAACACGTACGAGCCGTCCCGGGCCGACGCGCTGAGGGAGGTGCGGGTGAAAGACGACAGAGAACAACGAGCACCCATCCCAACCTGAGCTAAAGCAGCAGCCCAATGGGTGATATCGATGTTCGCGCCAGGAAACAGGCGCAGCAAGGCAGAAAGGTCAGCGACAAAGGGCGCGACCTTGGGAAAGGAAGGCGTGGTGCCGGTAGGTGCAGACGGCCTCGAATCCCCCGCGGACAAGTCAACGCGAGAGGCTTCGGAACTGGCAGCGGCCCCTGAGGACAGGTCAACTCGAGGGGCCGGTGGCGCGGTAGTGACCCCGGAGGACAAGTCGACTCGAGGGGGGTTCCCACTGGCAACAGAACCGATGGAAGCGACGGGCGGTGCGCCTGAGTCCCCGTCGGAAGGGGCTTCGGCAGCACGGTGAAAATTGCCAAAATGGCCACTCGGCCCTGAAGGGGAGCCAGGGGTAGAGCGAGAGTCGCGACAGCGGCACGAACTCCTCCCTGCGGGGCCGCAACAGCATCGCTGGAGGAGCGCGTGCCTACTCTCACGGCCTCGCTCAGCCCAGGCACGCCTGGCAGCAGCAGCGTCGTCGCTTACAGCGACTCGCCGCTGCGTGAACCCTCGGCCGGTGCACGCAGCTCGCGTGCGTCCACCCCTGTGGTGGGATGCGCCGCCGTGGAGGGCGGCTCCGCCGGCGGCCTGGGAGCCGGCGGAACGGGCGCGGCAAGGGCCTGCCGCCACCCGCACCAGGTCACGCGACACGGGGGGGCTTGATCCCCGTGAGGAACCATGCGGTTCCGAGGTAGCCGCGGCCCCCCACCAGCTGGACGATGAACATGCACCGCTGCAGCGCCTCCCGCTGGCAGATGAAAGCCAGATCGAGAGCCCTCTGGGGCGCCTCGGCAGGCAGCCCCAGTGCGTCCCCTGCGACCCCCTCGGCGGAGCCGGCGACCGCAGCGGGGTCGGCCCGCCCAAGTGGCGGGGGGACGCGCGCGGGAGGGGCAGGCGGGAGCGCCTGCGGAGGGGCGTTCGACCGAGCCTTCCCCCACGCTGAGACGAGCGCCGAAGCTGGGGTCCCAGCGCGCAGCTGGACGCGATGAGGTGGCGCAGGTGCCCTGGCCAACGTGGCCGCGATCCCGAATGGCTGAAAACCCAGACGAACCGCCACGTCGGCGAAGGGCTGGAGCGCCTCTAGCCTCGCGGAGGGCGCCCCCAGAGCGACGCGAGGCACACGGCCGTGACGGCGGCTCCAGCCCTGGTGGGGGCAGGAAGCCTGGAAGACACGGCGAAGTGGCCATAGGACAGCTTTGCGGCGGCGTGCCCAAATCGCGAGCTGCGGCGGGGGCTGAGGGATCGGTGCGACCCGTGCTCTGTGGCGCCGAAGCAGCGGCGCCCGGCAGGCAGGTACCAGCTACCCCGAAACCATCTGCAGCAGCAGCAGAAACATGTCGCGTAGCGCCTGACAACAAGGGGGCCGACACTGGCAGGGACGCGGGGTCCGTCGACGCCGAGGTTGGATTCCCGAGTAGCCCGAGCGAGTGCAAGATGGCGTGGGCGCTCGCACGGGAGGCACTGACCGCAAGCGGCTCCCTTGGAGGCAGGGGTGAGGCCCCTAGGCAGGGGATCGCCGACTGCCCACTTCCGCTGTCAGGAAAAGGAAACCCAACCGCGGCGTCGGTCGCGCAACGGTTGTGCGGCGGCGGCACCCGAGCGCCCGCCTCCAGGCTAGCGAGGCAGGGAGATGGCCCCACCTGCCAGACCGCAGGGCCCGACAGCGCCTCAAACCCAGGTGGCGGGTGGAAGGGCAACACTGTCGAAGCGCCCCCTGGCGTAATCGCTGGCGCTAGCGCCGGCGGAAGCGCAGGCGTCGGTGCTGCCGCCGTCTGTGCTGGCGTCAGGGCTGGCGTCGGCGCTGGCCTCGGTGCTGGCGTAGGCGCTGGCGCTGGTGCCGGCGTAAGCGCAAGCGTCGGTGCTGACGCCGCCAGGTGCTGGCGTTGATGCTGACGTCGGTGCGGCGCTGGCGCTGGTGCTGGTGTAAGCGCACGCGTCGGTGCTGCCGCTGTCCGTGCTGGCGCTCGTGCAGGCATCGGTGCCGGCCTCGGCGCAGGAGGAGGCGCTGGCGCTGGTGCCGGCGTAAGCGCAGGCGTTGGTGCTGCCGCCGGCAGTGCTGGTGTTCGTGCATCAAAGCCAGGCGGTGGGCCCATCCGCCAAGCACGCGGCTGTAACGGCGACTCCAACCCAGGGGGGGGCCGGAAGCTGGCGCGAGTCGGCGAGGCGGCTCTGGGACTGCTCCGCGGTGGCCCTGTGCGCTCGGCACGCGTCTGTGACGGCGGCTCCAACCCTGAAGGGAGCTGGAGTCCCGAAAGCGAGGGCAAAGCTGCCTTGGGACCGTCTCGCGGCGGGGTGCTAAGCTGGTTAACTGCGGTGGCGGCTGGGGGAGCGGTACGAACCCCTCCCTGCGGGGCCGCAACAGCATCGCTGGAGGAGCGCATACCCACCCCCTCCAAACCGCCAGAATCCACAGCGTCCGCCGCTACAGTAGGCGGGGGAGGCACCGCGCGCGACAGCTCGTGGGTGATTGCCAAACGAACAGAGCTCCCGCCCCGCCTGGTTTCGACAACCGACGGCTCCGACCCTGGAGGGGGCCGAAAACCCGCGGGAGCGGGCGAGGCGGCCAGAAAACTTGCTCGCGGCGGGCGGCCAGACTGGTGAGCCAGGCCGACGGTTGAGTGGGCGGCACGACCCCTCCCCTGCGGGGCCGTAGCAGCATCGCTGGAAGGGCGCATGCCAACCCCCTCAAATCCGCTGGGTCCCGATCCGCCCGAAGGGCCCTGGGCGCGCGCGCGCCTGTCGTTGCCCACGCGAGGGAAACGATGCCGCGAACGGCAGCTGAGCCATGGCGAAGCGGCGACTGGAGGGGGAGGAGTAGAGGGGGAGTGGAGAAAGAGAGGGTCCACCGACTCCGACTCCTCCGTCCTGGACGCCGTTATCTTCGCGCCGGTGGCCTCTCCGCCTGTTGCCAGGCGGGCGGTGTTCCGAGAGGCGGCGGCGACACTCGTGGCGCGAGCAATAGACCGTTCGGCGGCGGGCGGGCTCGACCCTTGAGTGGCGCCGGCAACGGGCGTAGAGCGAGCACTCTTCTTCCGGGCCGATGGCGCGGCCTCCTCGTGATGCGAGGGAACTCCACCTCCTACTCCTCTCCTCAGATGGGCGTCCGCTCCGGGGTCCAAGGGGAAGAGGCAAGAGGAAGGAGGGGAGTTTTGTAGCGGCGAAAGGGAGGCAGGCGCCATCGGATGCCGAGCCTGCGGGACGGGGCTCAGAAGCCAGCGTCACACGAGCAGCAGCTGCGGCAGGCGCGGGAGGAACCCGCGAGCAGGTCAGACGCCTGCCTGGACGGCCTGGCTGGGGCCACGCCCAGATGACACGGGCGCGCACTGCCAGGGGGGCAGCGGCGCCCGAGCGGAGAGTGTGCACACTCGCCGCTGCCGGGTGCCCACAGGAGGCAGCCGGCCCACCCCCACCCGAGCTCTGACTGGCGGGGTGAAAGAGCGACCCCGAACCAGCCAGATCACGGAGGAAGCGTTGGGACCCCTGCCTGCGGCAGTGGCCCAAAGCAGCTCGTAGCCCAGCAAGTAGAACACCGCCGCGTAGGTGAAGAGGAACCTGCGCGGCGGTGGCAACCGCAAGCCCCCTGGCGCCCTGGCCGCGCGCGCGCGCGGCGGGGGGAGCGGGGGGCGAGAAGAGCGAGCTTGGGGCCGAGAAGCTGCAGGACCTGAACGGGCGCGAGCGGCAAGGAGAATAGAGAAGCGCATCATCATCATCATCATCATCATCATCGGGACACCGACACCGACGGACACACCGACGGGAAGGGAATCATTTCGTCCGGCCGCGCCTCAGCCACACCGGGACACCGGCGGGACACCGCGGGACACCGCGGGCCCCGGCCGCCCGGAAGGGAATCATTTGGTCCGGCCGCGCCTCAGCCACACGGGACACCAGCGGGACACCGGCGGGACACTGCGGGGCCCCGGCCGCCCGGAAGGGAATCATTTGGTCTGGCCGCGCCTCAGCCACAGGAGACTTTCTCTCGCCCGCCCACGCAGCTTCGCCTCGCCCGCACGGCACGCACGAACACGAAACCGAAATCGATTTCCCAGTAGGGGGGCTCTCCGTTCCACTTCGATCTCACCCCCTCACCTCCGATGTCCTCTGGTCTGCAATCGCCGGCCTACGGACGCAAGTGTAAAGAGAGGCTAATATACATCATGTGTAAACTTTGCATCCATGTGCCGTCCTTGTAAACAGCGTTGTCGGAATATGCCTTAGAAAGGCGCAGATGGTTCGGAAACGCACATCTGTAAAGTTGCGGGCCGTAAGGCGGGGCCCACTCCCTAGCATGATCGGGATATATAGTCACTCTTCTACAAAAGGCTGGGTTGGAGGGGCAGCGCCGCGCACGCGAACCCAAGTGGATTGCCACGCACCACCTTGAAGGGCGAGGGGGCGCGGGCAGTATGCAGACCTGGGTGGAGGCGCGTCGAAGCTGACCTGCCATCGCACCCATGGCGCGGCGCCCGCGGGCGCCTCGCTGCTGGCGCACACGGTCCCCAGTTCGCGGCCACATCGCAATTCCCAAACAATGCCGGCGTCCCTGCCAACGCTCTATCCAACACTTCGTTGCAGATGCCGTCTGCATCAATAGTGTGTTCGCGCTGCACTCTTGCCTCCGAAACGCCATGCTGCGCCCGCAGCGCTGCTTGCGTGCTCAACGCTTGTTCGTACAGCGCCTGGAGCTAAGGCTCCTGGCAACGCCGTGCACCTTGGTTCTGCCGTGCAACTGACAGCGAACCGGTGTAGAAGGCAACAAATGGAGCTGGAAACGCAGAAGCATGCCGCAGACACTCAATGCAACCTACATATTCTGCGTACGTATTTGTTCGTGCTTCCCTGAGGAACCGCCCCAGACAAGCATTAATGCGTCTTTCTCCTGGCCGGTACCTGACGCTCAAGCAGCTAGCCTGCTTGGGTTGCCCCGTGCCTTGATTGCGCGCGCCTCCGTCCGAGACGTGCACCACTTCGTCTGGCGAGAAAAGAGGCGCCCTCGATCTTAACGGACGGCGCTCCTGTCGATCAACATTGACAGGGCCCCTTGTGATCCACGGGTAGGCGCGCAATCTCATCGCAGGCGAAACCATATCCTCAAATGAATGGAAACGCTTCCCTTCCAGCAACAGCCGACGCAATCGTGAGACGACGCTCGTACAGGCGAAAACGCACTGCAAAACTGCAGGGCTCGACAATTCAACCTGCAACCATCTTTCCTGTGCTGTGAGACTGGTGCATGGCTCAGGAAACCGTGCTTGCAGTCTCTCCAGCACTGGGCAGGAGCCCCTGTGATTTAAAGCATCTCCTTCCTCGCGCGAGCAAAACGGGCAGGGAAGCACTGGGTGCCGGAGTACGGGCGCGAGTGGGCGAGACGTGAGTTCCCCATTGAGTAAACGCCGCAAATTGGCGATTCGATGCCCCCCTACGGTTCTCGCTAGGGTCTTCCGCAAAATGCGCTTCACTTCGCTTCAGCTAAGCCCTCGGGCTTGAGACCGCAAAGGCACAAGAAAATCCGCTTTGTGTGCTTCAGCCTCGAGCAACTTACGGCATGAAAAGGAGTGCACCATGGCATCTCTAGCACATCTGTTGCAGGTTCGTCTCCTGTCGCGTACTGTTTCGGACACTTTGGGCCCCGTCATCATGTGGAAGGCACCGCGCGCGGAAGCAAAACTTGCGAGTGGCCTCAAGGCAGGCCCCGGGGCGCTGAAACTTGCATCGCTACTCCAATTGCAATCTGCTGCGTTCCGACTCCCTGAGAACTCCCCAGACGCAGGGAGGTGGAGACAAGAACAACAATATTACCAAGGAGCGGATATGTCGCCTCAACCATGGTCTTGAACAGGCCCCGGGCATGACAAAAAACTTGGAAAAGCGGTGTCGCGCTGGTGCCAACGATCATGTAAATCACCCGAACGGGTGTGAACCGTTTGAGTCGGCGTAGTGAGAGCCGATGCCGCGTCTGTTGTAACGCCTGTCGCGGCCGACGGGGAGGTCGTCGTCGTTGTTGTTGCACTGGAAATGGTCGGCCGTGTGGTCGTCGTTGATGTCGTCGCCGCTGTGGTCGAGTTGCATGGGCTGTGCGCAGGTGTGCAATGGCGTTCCGTGTGGGCGCTGTTGCTGGATGCGGCTGTGCATGGGCAATGCGCCGGCATGGCAAGACCTGGCAGTCCGTCGGGGTCGCGCACGTTGCCGCCCCGGCTCGGCCCCCAGCGTGCTTCCGACGGCCGCGCGCCTGTAGTGCAAGCGCGCACATGCCCTGTCGTTGCATTATCACGCGCCTGCGCACTGCGCTGTTCCATATGGCGCGGCGCAGCGTCGCGCAGGCGCGCGCGCGCCGCGCCTCGGCGCGCGCGCGGCCATGCCGCAGCGCGTCGCGGCCATGCGGCGCACGTTTTGCGGCCTCGTCGTCGGCCGCAGCGTCGCTGCGCGGCGCGACTGCGCGGCGGCGCAGCGGGGTCGCGGCGCGCTAGGGGGCGCGCCGCAGACACGGCTGCGCAGAGGCTTCGCGGCTTCGCGGCGCGCGCGGGATCACGCCACCATCGCGCAGCGCAGTCATATATCAGCCATGCAAGGTCGAAGCGCTCACAAGAGCGCGCCGCCAACGCATTGCGCAGCCATGTGCCCCCATCCGGGCCATGCTGCACGGACGGAGGCCCCGGCTCGGCCCAGCACCTTGCCCGCGGTCGTAGGTGGACTGCCATGGCCAGCGAACTTTGCGGCCAACCGGTGCGATTGCAGCGCCGCGCGCGCGAGTTGGGGCGGCGGCCAGCGGGCGCGGGAGCTCCTATTCGAGTGCTGATAGAACGCGTTGTCGCGGTGCTCTTCGCGCGATTGGTGGTCGGCGGCGGGCGGAGGAGGGTCGGCCTCCCCCTGTTCTCTTCGACGCAAGCGCCGACCGCGCGCGCGAAGTCGAAATGGCCCCGCGCTGCGAGGCGACCGCCCGGGCGTGCACTCCCAGATGCCATGAGAGCAAGGGTGGTCTTAGCAGTGCTCACTTCCAGAGCGTGGCCGGTGACGCCGGTGACCTGTCGCGCGGGCGCCGTCGCGGCGTTCGCTGCTAAAGGCGATCCGGTTGATCCAGTGGCAAACGAAAAAATAAGAGCGAGTCGAAAGTGCCGGCGCGGCAGCGCTGATTCATGTGGCGAGAAAATACTGGAAACTGAAGCTGCCCGTGGCTGGGGCACTTGCGGCATGACTTTATACCGGGCAGCCTGCGCCGGGCATTTGGCCAGGACGCGCGCATGATGGTCGCCCTCATGATGATGAACATCGCGCGCGCTTCTGACCAGTGCCTGGCACCCGTCGCCTGCGCCTTCCAACCCGGCTTCGCGCGCGCCGTCATCTGCGCATGATATGCACCGCGCGCGCTTCTGACCTGGCTTCGGACGCGCTGCGAATTCCAACCTGCAAGAGCCAGAGATCTGCAAGTCCAAGCATATCCCATGATATGAGATCGAGAAGTCATTCGGATAATCTCCCAAATAATGAGAGCGAGTACTCGTCGATCGCAATTGTCCCCGACAACATGGAAGCGAGTGACCATAAAACCAAATGTCCCCAAAGAAATGGGAAGGAGGGGTAACGGCGTCATATTTCCCGAGACATGGGAGTGAATCGGGGTCTCCAGGTGAATGGCGTGCCCCTCCTTGCTCACCATCGGTAGGATTAGCGACGGTCGGTCAGGGCCCGGCGCTGGGCAACGCAGCGGCTGGGCGAACCGGCGCTGCGCGCCAAGGCAGTCCTGCGCGGCGGCCGTCAGCGCGCGGCCTGGTCGCGCCGCGTTGGCTGCTCATGCAGCTGCAGCTGATGGCGCTCATCGCCGTGCGCAAAATCTCGCACTTGGACCAACGCTCTCAAATTCGCGTCGGGCGTTAGGACTAGTTGGCCGCGCGCGCGCGCAAGTGCCCGCGCGCCAGCGCCGATCCAGTGCGATCGCACATTCGCACGTCAACTGTTCGTGCAGTCAACTGTCCCAGGTGCGGGCGGGGTCGCGATGGGCGGTCTGGCGCGCCGAACGTCCAGGCAGCGCGGCGTCGCTGCGCATGAGTGCGCAGTCGCGCTGGTGGCCTGGCGCGAGCGCGCAAGCTGTGTAAACGTTTCGGTCGGTGGCCCTGTCTAACCTTGAATGCCCCGCTTGTCCTGCAGAAAAACGTCGAAGTACATCGCGCCGCGCCGCAGGTTGCATCGCCTGATGCAGTTGTCGTCATTGCACTCGTTGTCGCAGAAGATTCCACGGCGCTCGCGCGCGACGCGCCCGTCGCGATGGCGCATGTCGCGCGGTGCCAGTGAGACTACGAGGAGAAGCCCCACTTCCAAACGTCGATACATCTGCTGCGGCCGCGCCGCCTGATGGCGCGCGCCCCCGCGGCGGAAACACCGGCGGCGGCGCGGGATTGGCGCGCCCCTGCTGGCGAGGCAAGGCGCGGCGACCACTTTTTGGGAAAACGTCGCTTAGAAACATTTATCAACCACGAAATGGTCGCGCGGGCGTTCCCGGGCAGGGGCGTCGGAAACCTGCGCTGACCGGCAGCGCGGGCCCCGTCACTGCGCAATCGCTGGTAGCGGTTCCCAGCCAGGGCTGGCCAAAGGCCTGCGCCGATCGGAGGCGCGAGCCCAGCGGCGGCACGGCCGCTTGTGGCGGCCCCCAGGCAGGACGCGCCAGGGCCCCGCGCCCGGCGACGGCGCGGGGCCCGTCGCGGCGCGGCCGCGCCATGAGTCGATGCGCGCCCCAGACGCGCTAGCTTGCCTCGCGCCGATGCGGGCGCGGCCGGCAGCTCTCGCAATCGGCGCCATGGGCTCGCAGTAGCTCGCGCGCAAGAATGGCGGCGGCCCGTTAGCTGCCGGAAGCCCGCAGGTCGACGTGCGCGCAGTGCCTGCCGTCACCGGCGTCTGGATGGCAATGGTACGCGGTCTTGATATGTGAGCGCGTAACCTTTGCATTGCTAACAACAGTAGTAATCGCTCTCATGTCGTTAGTATCAGCGCCCACTTTTGAGCCACGGTTGACGTTGTCCTAGGCGCGACCTTGTCAAATGTCGCTGTTGGTCCAAAACCTGCTTTCCTCACTGTTTACCAACATGAACATGTCCCCGCATTTCCGTTCCAAGATAATGGCCTTGCCTTGCTGGACCTGCTGAATTGGGCAAAGCATGTCTGCGCCCTTTTGTGAACGGCGAAATCACGCACTGGCGCGGCATATCTTTCCTTTCATCACTACGCCAAATAACCCCCTGCCAGCGCGCGGCGACAATCCGCGGCGGGGGGAAGGAACTCAGTTGCTCAGCGACACCCCCCGCAATGCGCGGCAGTGCGAACTGCCAACTGACTTGGGGTGGCGTTTTGGCCAGGAGATCCGCGCACCGCGACTTGGGCGCGAGTCTGGTGGAAGAGCGGTGCGCGATCGTCCTGGCGGCACCTTGCTGCGTTCGCCTCGCGGGAGGGCGAGCGAGCTCATGCTCTGAGCAGCCCTGCGCATTGGCCTGGCATGTTGCCCGTCTGTCCAGGATCTGGTCGGAAGAGGAAGCGGATCCATCTTCGCACTGACGATTCGCGCAGTCACAGGAGCGCTGAACTCGCTTCGGCGCGGCGAGAGCTCTCGCCCCTTGCCGGATGTAAAGAAGCGAAGAAAGAAGGCTTTGCGGCAATACTCCTGGCGACAACAAGCCGCTGCGCCAGCGAATGCGCGCGCGACAGACGCGCCCCGACCCTTTAGCAGCCGCGAGATTGCGCGGTTCGCGAGACGGCGGCGCGCGCGATGCACCTGCGGCGCGCCAGTTGCGGCGCCGCCGCGCATGGGCGCAGCGGCGCGTCGCGCAGCGCGATGCGCAACGTGCCATTGACTGCGCTGCTGCGGGCGCGCGTTGTCACGGCGAATGGCGGCTGCCGCGCGCCGGCGTGGCTTGCCCCGCGGGCGTGCCGCGGCGGCCCCGCCGGGCGGCCCCGCTGGCCGCGATGCGCCGATGGTGCTGATGGCGGTGAAGACCGCGTCGCCGCCCTCCTCGCCGCTGCGCGCAAAAGCGGGGGGCGTTGGCAGGGCTGACGTGCCCCTGTTCCAGCTGTGGTCGCAGCGTGGCGGCTGGTGGCAGAAGGCGCAAAGCGCTGCCGCTGTGCTCTATTGGCGTTCGGCCTCTTGCGCGCGGTCGCAATTGACGCGGGCGTGACAACGGAAGGGTGGCGCAGGACCTGCCTGGTCAATGGCCCGGCCTGCATCTTGACACACGGGCCACAGAAGCGCGATTTTGTGACCGTTGACTATGGGGGCGCCCGCAGCTGCCGCGCGCGTCGGCAGGCGCGCTGAGCCTCGCGGGGGGCGCACTGGCAACTGTGGATGTAGATTTTGCGTGCAGCAGTAAGCGCGCTGCGCTTGACTGGAAGCCAAGTCTCTCTGGCTCTCTGGCTCGCGCAAGTGGGGTTGAGGCTGTCGCAGGGCGTTGGTCAGCAGCTGCCTCTGCGGGCGGCGCCAGGATGGGCGGATTGGTTGAGGGGCGCGAACAAGGCAAGGCTGATCATAAGCAGAATTGAACGGATCTGGGGGCCGCGCGGTGGCGCTGCCTCGCTCGTCCGTCGCGCGTTGGCTGCCTCCGCGCGCTCCTCTCCCTTCCTCCTTCTCCTCTTCCCGACTGTCCTCTTAATCCCTTCCCTTGCGCCGCCCTCCTCGACCTCGAGTTTGTCGTCTCCGGCGGCCTCGGACTTCCCGCGCCCGCCTCGCCCGCTAGCCTTTCCAACGGCAGCTGGCGATCTGCGGCGACAGCGCCCGCGCAGAAAGCGCCCGCGCCCGCGGCGGGAAGGCGGCGCAACGCGGTGACGCCAATGCCTCGCAGCCCCCAAACCCAATGTTGAAATGTCAACATGTCGCCCCTGGCCCTCGACCGACCGCTCAGAACCGTGAGTTTTGACTTCGGCAGGAGAAGGGGCCATCTGGTCCGCGGGTACTCATTTGTCCACCCACCGCGGCGTTCACTCCAGTCATGGCGGTTGCGTCGTTGATGCGAGCTGCTTCAAACTTGCGCGCGTCGAACGCGAAGGCCCAAGTAGCGCCGGGGGGGGAGCAGAGCAGATGGCGAAGCCGATCGCGATAAGCGGAGAAGCGCGGGGCCTGGGCGAGCACGGAGGAGAGGCGAGGACGGCGGGGCCCAGGGAGGGTTCAAGGGCGCTGGAGGGGGTTCGCGGGAGCTGGGCGGGAGCTTCAAGGCTGGGGGTGTCGGATGAGGCCAGGGGGTTGGAGGGGGTGGGAGGGGGTTGAGGGGGGGCGGGCGGGGGCGGAGGGGTTGAGAGACTTGGCGGGGGCGGAGAACAATTGGGGGGGCGCAGTGCTCCGTGGCTGCCCCGCGGGTTGTTCCGCGGTTGTCGCGGAAGCTGTCCCGCGGGTTTCCTATGGTCGCCCCTTGGATTGCCCATGGGTTGCCCCGCCATGGCCCCGCGCGCCCCTCGTGGCACTGCGTGCGCCCGCGAGGCCGCCTGACCGTGATTCGCGGCGACAGCAGACGCGCGCGGCGACGCGCGCGCATATGCGCGCGCGATCCCACGCGCGCTAACGACTACGACGACACCGACAACATCTAACCCAGACGGTGCCCAGGCAAAAAACGCCCGCGCCCGCGGCGGCATGGCGACGCAACGCGATAACAACCGCCACCGCGCAATGCCCGCCCCTCGCCCCCCGAGAAGCCGAAAACTGAAAAAGCGCATTTTGCCACTGGCCAGTGGTCCGTCGCCCAAGCCCGCCAACTTTGAATGCGCGTGTGCGTGTGGGGGGGGGGGGGGGGGGGGGGGGGGGGGGGGGCGCATTTCTGTCCGAGATAACTCGCGGTCTCAGCGAGACACGCGCGGGCATGTTTTAATCCGCCCGCCGACGTGGCGAGGCGGACGCGCAGGCGTCGGCGCGCTGCGCGGCGCGCGGCCGCGGCCGCGGGATCGTCAGCGCGCGCGCGCGCCCTGGCCAGTCATGCTGCGCGCGGGCGCCCAAAGCCCAGTGCGCGGCCCCCTTCTGGCGCGCCTGCCCACTGGCCCAGCAGTAGCCGGGGGGCCGCGGTCTCAAAAACGCGGACAGCGAGGGTGGAAAAGGAAAAGACCAGTAGAACACGACGCGCTGCGCGTTGATAAGAAGGAAACTGACGACTGAGCGGAACGCGTAGAAGAAAACGGAGATGAACACGTTCATTGACAACGAGATTGTCAGGATAGCCAGCAAACGCACGCCGCGCCCGCCGAGGCATAAGGTAGGTCGGACAACAAACTCCTCGTGATGCCCACCCCCACGGCGTCTTGGGCCTCGATGGTTTTGCCGTGGAGAGCTCCGCGCGGCAGATAGCAAGGGCGCCCTGGGGTCTCAGGGTTGGGTTTCTTCTTGTTGAAGGTCTCTCGCGGTCGCGCTCCTCCTGCGCTTCCAATGGGACTGCGTTCGCGCGCGTAGAGATCGCGGCCAAGACCGCGCGCGCGCCCCTCAATTGCATGCCGGCGTGCATGCGCCCACTGGGCGGGCGCGTTGCGCTCGGCTCTGCGCGGAGTTGGTGGTCTGTCGGAAGTAATCAGGAAACGCCGTGGAGCTCGGCTCCTGAGATCGTCAGGCGTGGACTCAATGACAGGCGCATACCTAAATCAGACCATTGGGTTCTCGGCGCGGACAGAGAGGGCGCGCCCATGGAGAGGGGGCGCCAGTCTGTTGAACTGGTCGGCGAGACCTCAATGGGGGCACTCATCCGCTGGACGGCGGCCCAGCAATTGACAACGCGCCGGGCGAGTCAAGTGCTGGGCCCGCAGCGCGTTGCATGCTGAGGGTAGATCGCGCCGCGTGGTTAATGCGCAGCTGGGATGCAGCGCGCAATGGGGCAGCGCTGCCCGCGTCGGCGGGCATGCGCCTCAACTGCTCCTATTTTCTGAGGCGGTGATGTGGCTGAGTCGGTGGATTGAGGTAGACATGCAACGGGGAGCTGGCAATCTGGTGAACGAGCACGCGGGCTGAAATCGCATGCCCGCTCACCTGGCCCGCGCACAGTCTTTCTATGGGCTGCATCCCGTGTGGCAAAAATGATTGCAGCCTGGGTGTGTGTGTGTGTGTGTGAATGTGTGTGTGTGTGTGTGTGAGAGAAGCCAACATCGGTGCCAGCGGCCCTTCTGAATGGTGGTTAGAAACGAGCTTGGCCAGGCGCAAGCGCGTTTGGTGCGCCAGGCTGCGCGCGCGCACGCGCACGGCCGGGCACAACGGCACTCCAGCGTGCGTAGCACAGCGCATGGCTGGGCACATGCGCGGCCTGCCTCTGACATTTGTGCGTGCCCGTGCCCACCGTGCGCTGCAAGACGCGTAGGTGCGCGCGGGCATAGCACTGCGCGTGCGCAGGCACCGCGGGGCACAACCAATGCGTCAGCTTGCGTAGCACCAACAATGCCACAACATAGCACGGCGTGGGTGCGCAACTGCATCACAGGGGCACAAACGACTCCCTGGGCGCGCCGAACAGCACATGGGTGTACACACGTGGCGTACACCGCGAGGCCAGCCTGCACCACCGCGCTGTGGCAATGCTCAAGCGTCCTCCCCACCAGCGACCCCTGAGTGATAGAACAAGTGCCACTGAAGGAACAACGGTGCACACCGCTCTGTCCGAAGCTGCCGTGGCAGAATGTGCACGGATTGCCGCGTGGCCTCGCGCCTAGACCGAATGGTTCAGCGTAAAGCGTAGACGCGCCTGAAACCACGCAATATGTGGATCGTGCGTCCGACCGCCAGGGCGCACAGCATGCACCACAACGCGAGGGGGGACACGTCTTGTGTTCAAGGCGCAGGTCTGCGTAAATTCCTAGCCGATCGTACTCAACTTTGTTCCCTCGTTGAGTACGTGAGCGGGCGGCGTGCCGGTACCGAGTGTGACAAAGGATCGTGGCCACGGCAGCGCGCGGTGTAGCAGGTAGGCTGGGTCATTTCGCATGTTTCGGGGCGGCACGACAACAGTAGGTGCCAGCGGCGTGCCTGGACGGCTCACCCAAACAAAAATGTCGGTGTAGATGGTGGTGAAGTTTCCGTCGCAGTCCGCTCCGGGTAAGAGCCACCAAACAGACGAGGTGTGGCAGCTCGGGGTTGCCGAACTCGTCGGGGGAGAAGCTGACAGGAAGGACCCCCGCGAGCAACGGTCGTGGCGTAGTCGACGTGATGGCTGCATGTGGACATAGTGTCTGCAACGCTCGCCGAATGCGTGTCTGACCCGCTGCGGTCCAATGTCATGTGGACGAAAGCGCATCGGCGACATGCCGCTGGTGATACATAGCGCGCTGCCCCCGAACGCCGAGATGAATGTCCTCCTCGATAACGACTCCGCCACGATGAGAGCTGCGGAAGTGTCTTGGTGCTCGGGCCTGCGCAGGGCGAAGACAATGTTGAAGCAGGTGGCATTCGTAGTAGTGCGAACAACCTTGGTCGATGCCAAAGGCGGTGCACATGATCCAACAAACATGCAGTGCTCCACTCGAGTGGTGCGACGTGCTCACATGAAAACAGCCAACACAGTCACACACACCACAAAATGCGGTATGGTTCCAGGGAGCAGCTTCGCCGAAAATTATGGCCAGTACCTGTGGGGTGCGATGAATCGTGGAAGCGTCGTGGCGTTCTCGCGGGCGGGTCGCTTTGCATCGACTCGTATCCTGCCGCTGCTGCTTTCCCATCGCAGCCGGATGTTACGTCTCGTACGCTCCGGCGGTTGCCTCATCGCATCAGTGAATGTCTGGGGCAAATTACTCGACAGCCTCCAGAACAATCATAAACACAAGCTGTTCAACGAATGAAGGGTGGATCCACTGGCAAGATTGGGGAGAGTGCGAATGTGCGTTCAGTCCACACCACACTATGCGCAGCCCCGTGGACCGCGAGCTGGGATCGCTCCCGCCGCTGCTACCCAATGGACTTACGGGTGGCATGGGTGGTGAAAGGTAGAAGACATGGCGGCCATTGTGACGTGAGAGAGAACAAACCGTACGCACTTTCCCCTTCAACAATGTACGATACCGCATGCACGCCGAGCCACAAAAAGGCAACGGCGCGCGAGCGGGTTCCTATTGGAGCCGGGAAGAGCGGGAGGAAGAATGGAGGGTCATGAGGAGGAGAAGCCATATATGGAATGGAAGAGGAAGGGCGAAGGCAAAAAGGAGATTGACGTGGAGGGGGAGAAGGACGACAACAACGATGACGAAACGCTCGACGACGACGCCGAAGTCGCAGGCGGACCAAGAGCAGGAGGACACGCGAACACTCGTAGGAGCCACATTGGCTTAACACGCGCTGGTCGGGGATGTTGGACTCTGGCTATCAATGTTGATGCTGTCCCTCGTTGACGTGTGGTTCGAGCGTTCGTCATGGGGGAGGGGGGCAAGCGACCCTGGCAGGCTCGTGCCGTAGCAGACAGCCTATCCTTCACCTCCTGCTCCTCCCTCTCTGCCTGCGCTCCCCGCAGGAGCTGCCTGGTGCACGTTGCCGCGTGCCTGCCAGCAGGCGCACGCCGACAGAGGCGGCCTGCACTGCGTGAGCACCACCTCCGACATGGAACGCCAATGGAACAAGGTGGAGCGTGGCAGGTGTCAGCGGTGGACAAACCTCCCTTTAGTAGACCTCCCCTTAGTGAAAACGGCCTGGGACCGAAACCGGACCTGGACCCGCAAAAATGACGGCCGCGACGCCCTCTCGCGAACCGAAAACGGCCAATTCCTTAATCGACGTGTCAGGGTAGGAGGTCTGTCCACCCCCGAAGGTGAAACGGTATGGAAAGCGGAGGAGCTGCTTGTGCTCAGACTCAACGGGTTGCGGTTGGGTTGCGCACGCGGCGAAGACCCAGCTGCGTGCAGTACTCTCTCGTGGGATCCGCCCAGCCCAGACACGCGCAGGCCTGCTCCAATATTCAAGCCGACGAAGACTGGACTTCCACATCTCTGCCCTTGAGTCTTTATTGAAGCTCGTGGCAGTCGGCAGAGATGCACGCGTCCAACAACTTCGACCCAAGGAAAGCGTGATCCTTGGTGCGCGGCTTGCAGATCGTCGAGTGTGAATTCGACAGTGGCGGCCCCCTCCCCGCGGCGCGCCCTCCACCTCCCGAACGCTTGAACGCCCGAACTGTCCTGGACAAATCCCGTCTGGGGTAAATCCTGTTTGGGGCCCCGACGCACCACCCAGAGGTTACCCCGTACCACCCCCCGCCCCGATGTGATTCGGGAGTGGTTGGGCGCCCGAATTATCCAGGGCAACTACTGTCTTGTGCAACTCCGAGTTGGGCCCTCCAGGACTTACGGCATAAAGCAGGCTCTACCCCTCAGATCCGACGCTGCCAAACAATTGCAACAGCCAAAAAAATCACGACCAGAGCCCCGGGCTCGATCTTTCAGTTCGAGCTAGGTCGATCTGCGAGGGTCCTGGGGCCCGAAACTGGGCGAAAACGCCTGTTGTGAAAACATGCAGCGCCAAGTTCTGAGGGACCCTTGACCACCCCAAGCCCTGATGATCCAGGTCTCTGCAACGCAGCGCGGCAGAGGGCCGCTCTAGCGAAGGGCCGCTCCCACGTGTGGCCGCTCGGGGGGTAAGGGTGAGGCTGCCCTGTGCGCGCGCGGAGCTCTCCCTTCTGGCCCTCGACCGTCGATCGAGGGGGGGGGGGGAGGGCCAGGGGACGCACTGAAAGAGGAAGAGGAGAAAGGGCCATGACATCGTGGCCCCAGCCATGGTACCCCCCCCCAGCAACCAGTCCTCACGCCCCTCTTACCGACCGCATGGAAGAGCGAGCCTGGGCAGGAGTGACCTTTGGTGCACGGCTTCCGTGGGGCGCGAGGAGGCCAAACCCCGAGCACAGGGGGCCGCCGCTGTCGCATCGGTCGGGCGCCTGCGACGCGGGGGCCGCGCCGCCGTCGGGGACCCGCCTGCCTCCGCGTGCGCTCGTGCGGGGGGAGGGGGAGGGGAGCCGTGTCGGGGGCGACGGTGGGGGCGAACAGCCCAGGGGCGGTCGCTGCACGTGGTCGCCGGGGAGCCCCGACGAGGGCACGGACCATCGGCGCCCCTGGGTGCAGGCGCTGCTCTCCCCATGGGCTGCTCGCCCCTGTCGTCGCCCGCAAGCCTTGGGCCCGCGAAGCGGTCGGCGACCACGCCCTGCCCTGGCGCCCTGGCGGGGCGGCCAGGCGCGCGCGCCACCAACGGCGAGAAGGGGACGAGGGAAGGAAGGGAGGCTGGGAGGGAGGCGGGAGAGAAGATGATCGGGCCCAGATCGGTGCTCGTCGGAACCCCAGGCCCAGCTGGAGAACGATGGCCACCGAGGCCTCTCAGAATTCCTGCGGGCGGGGACTCCCAGCAAAACTCGTGAAAATGTGACGTCCATTAAAATGATGCTGGCCTGCCGCTCGCTCAGTGCAGAAGGCAACGATGGCCAGGCCAGAGCGACATGGCCAACCCGTCTGACCGGCCAGCAGTCTTTAGATCTCACCCCCTGTGGGCTGGAAGCCCACGGGCGCCCCCTCGCTCTGGCCAACGGAAGAGGACTGGCCTGCCTCTTCCTCTGCCCCAGTCTCGAAGTCCTCGAAAGATTTTCTCCTCGACATCATGCGTGACATGTTCGGCGTGCTGCTGAAACTTTCGTCGCCAAGACGGCACGATGCCCTGAAGAGACCGGAATGGCTGCATGCCGGCAGCGAGCCCTTCTCCTCTTCAGCAAGTGCCTCTAACTTGTCGATGTAGTCCTCGAAAAATTCAAACGGGAAGACACGTGCCTTGTTCTCCTTCACCAGATTCAATAGGTCGGTCTGGTCTGTATCCTGGTTTCCTTGATTGAGTAAGGCGATGTACCACAATCCCATGACGGTGTCGACGATCTCGTACCTGTCCGATTCTACTGTGAAGTCCCCTTCGAAGACCTTGACGCTTGCTGTGTACCACTGCTCCCTGTCCAAGAGCGGCTCCAGCTTGCCATCTTCATGAATGTACATGTCCCGAAGCCCTCCGACTGACATGCGTGCCCACTGCTCCAAGCGGCACCAACCACGCCTCTGATAGGTATCCGAATTGCACTCGACTAGGTCGTCATGATGTGTGCATTTTGGTGCTACGATGACAAAGTACCTGGCAATGGAGGCGTACACGGCAAGCGAACTGATGGAAAGCGCCTTGAGGTAATGATTAGTCTGAGGAATTGAGACGTAATCAACCCAAACGAAGAGGTCCATCTCAGATAAATTATATTTTTCGCAAATGCACTCGCAGGCCGAACAAACGGCTGGAAAATGCACGTTATCTGGGTCTGGTTCTGCGAAGCCTAGCCACTGGTGCGAAACGAATACGGTAGCGTTTTGGCTAACCCAAGAGAAGACTTCATCGTAGGTGTCGAAACAGAAGAGCTCACCTCGCTCCCTGTGAACTTCATGCCGGGTGAACTTGCCGTGCTTCTTGAAGGTCGCGTATCTGATGAAACAAACACTGTACTTGCAAGTCCGTGTCGCTGCGCACGCTGCCGCAATACGCTCATGGGTAACGATCCGGTAACGCTGTTCGGCTTTCGTCTTCATGATCCAGCTCCGTCTAAGCTTGTACATGCCGAAGCACGCGCATGCGAGGGCTATCGCTACGAAAATCGAGCCTAATATCCAAATCAGGATTCGGAGCACAGAATCGTCGGTTTCGGCTATGTACACTGTGCATAAAGACTTGTCAAAACCCTCCCAGTAGTACTCGACACTGGAGTCTGCAGCGAAGTCAGAAGAAGTACGCGTCTTGCCAGGAAACTTCTCTTGACCTTCAGGGCACGGGGCACAGACGTCTCCCTCCGTTTTGAAAAAATTGGGCTCGCAATCGCAAGCGGCGTAGGCCGCCTCGATGTCATTCGCGCAGTCTGCCGCACATGTAATCGGCAACTGGGTGAGGCCAGGAATTTTGCAGGTGTTGGTGGGGCATGATACACATTGGGCGGCGACGCCGCTTCCAACTCCATAACTGCCAGGCTCGCACACAGTGCAGACTGTGCCATTCCACTGCTGGCCAGTGCGGCAACACTCGGCACTAGGTGAGGCAGCAGTGCAGCTTGTCACAGCCACGAAGGTGGCCACTGTGTTCTCGGCAGTCGTAGTCCCAATCAAGTCCACGTCGCCATCGCCATCCAAGTCCCCGCCTGAGACGTAGTGGCCCTGCGCCCCCTGGTAAAGTGTGTGCTTGGTCCAATTGACGGAATTGCCCATATTCTCATACCAGCGCATTTCTCCGTCAAAATAGCTTGCGGAGGCTGCATCAATGTCTCCATCATTGTCCAGATCGGCCGCGAAAACGGAGAGGACAAAGTCTGCATCATCAGCAATGACGATCACTTCGAAATGCCCATCCCCAGTGTTGCGGTAGAACGCGACAGTATCATCCGCATTTGAAGCAGTGATCAAATCCGTATGACCGTCCTGATTCACGTCGATGGGGAAGAGGCTGTATGCCCCCAACGCCTGATCGTTTATAATCCGCTTCTCTTTGAAGGCACCTTTGCCATCCGAATTCGGGTACCAGGCGAGAGTGTTGTCATCTTTGCTCGCTGACGCAAGGTCTATGGTCCCGTCACCATCGAAATCACCGACACCAACCGTGCGGGCACCCACGGCGTTGTCCGACAACGTGCTCATCGGCACGCTTGGGCGTGTTGGAACCTGGGCCGGCACCGGATGGCACCGGGACGGCACGAGCGCTTCTGGAACTAGCCCGAGAGGGCTTATGGCGCCGTTCGCTCCTGGGGGCCTTGGCGTTCAGAACTTTCACGCGTTGTCGCTCGCTCTCGGGATCCTTGGTGTGGAGAGCTCTTTCACGTCACCGCTCACTCTTGGGAGCTTTGACGTTAAGAGCTTTTTCACGTCACCGTTCGCTCCTGGGAGCCTCTGTGTAAAGAGCTTTGTCTCGTCACCGTTCACTCTTGGGAGCCTTTGCGTGAAGAGCTTTCTGCGCCACTGCTCGCTTTTTGGAATATTGGTGCGATGAACTGTTTGCGCCTCCGTTCGCTCTTGAGAGCCTGGGAGTTAAGAGCTGCTTGCGTCGCCGCTCGCTATTGGGGGCCTTGGCGTTAGTAACTTTCTGCGCCACTGCTCGCTCATAGCTTGTCATGTCGCGGACTTGTATAACAACTTTCTGGCCACCTGGTGCTCTTGAAAGCCTTGGCGTCCAAGCTGCGTCTGTCATTGGGCCGTATGGGGGAGGGGGCCTCTGGGAGCCTTTGTTAGTGTCTTGGGGCCTTCTGGGGCCGTTCTGAGGCCCTCTGGAGCAGTCTTGGGGGGCTTGGCCTGTCTAGGGGTCCCCTTTGGGCAGTCGTCGGCCCTCCTGGTGGCCTTCTACGGCAATCTGGAAATTCTGTTCGGGGCCTCTTGGAGCCCCCTTGGGCCCCTCTTGAGCAATCTTGGGGCTCCCTGTAGTCGTCAGGGGGGTGCCCTCTGGGGCCGTCTTGGGGCCCTCTTGGAAGCTTTCTGGCCAGTCTTGGGGCAAGCTCGGAGGCCCTCAGGGCCGTCGTCGGCCGATCTGGGCTCGAAAAGGCGAAAACCCTACAACAATGAAACACCTCCTGGAAACAAGTGTGGTTTCCTCCTCAAACTCTGTTTGGGATCATGTTGGGAACATGTTGGGCCGTCCTGGGGGCCTCTTGGGCCGTCTTGGCAGGCTTGTTCCGTCTTGCGGTCCTCTTTGAATTCTCTTATGGCCCTCTTGGGCGCTCTGGGGACGCTCCTGGGGCCATCTTTGACCCCTCTTGGGGCTCTCTTCGGCCGTCTTGTGGCCCACTTGGGCCGTCTTAGGGCCCCCTCGGGTGCCTCCTGATCCGTTTGGGGGCAAGCTCGGAGGCCACTAGGGCTGTCTTCGGCCGATCTAGGCCCTCACAACGAAAGCCCACGTACGCTCCCGAGGGACCTCTCATACTTAGTTTAATTATCTTGCACAGGGTGTCTAGAGCTCCGACCGTTTTATTTTTCGCGACGCACCCCTCCCCCAGTGGGACCTCTGCCCACAGCGCCCCCCAGTGGGACCTCCCCAGCGCCCCCCAGTGGTCCCCAGCGCCCCCCAGCCTCCGCGCCCAGTGCCCCCCTCCGCCCCGACGATTTTATTTTTCGCGACGCCCCCCTCCCCCCCCCCCAGTGGGACCTCCCCAGCGCCCCCCCAGTGGCCCCCAGCGCCCCCCAGTGGGGCCTCCCCAGCCGCGCCCAGTGCCCCCTCCGCCCCGACGATTTTATTTTTCGCGACGCACCCCTCCTCCCCCCAGTGGGACCTCCCCAGCGCTCCCCAGTGGTCCCCAGCGCCCCCCAGTGGGGCCTCCCCAGCCGCGCCCAGTGCCCCCTCCGCCCCGACGATTTTATTTTTCGCGGCGCCCACCCTGCCCCCCCCTCCCTCCCCAGTGGGACCTCCCCAGCGCCCCCCAGTGGTCCCCAGCGCACCCCAGTGGGGCCTCCCCAGCCGCGCTCCGTGCCCCTCCGCCCCGACGATTTTTTTTCGCGACGCACCCCTCCCTTCCCAGTGGGACCTCCCCAGCGCCTCCAGTGGTCCCCAGCGCCCCCCAGTGGGGCCTCCCCAGCCGCGCCCAGTGCCCCCTCCGCCCCGACGATTTAATTTTTCGCGACGCACCCCTCGCCCCTCCCTCCCCAGTGGGACCTCCCCAGCGCACCCCAGTGGTCCCCCCAGACGAGCCTTCCCAGCCGCGCCCGGTGCCCCCTCCGCCCCGACGATTTTATTTTTCGCGACGCACCCCTCACCCCCATCCCCTGTGGGACCTCCCCTGGCCCCCCAGTGGTTCCCCACGCGCCCCAGTGGGGTCATGTCACCGGCCGCGGCCCAGTGACCCCCTCCGCCCCGACGATTTTTATTGTTTGACGACGCAACCCCCTCATCCCCCAGTGGGACCTCTCCAGCGCCCACCAGTGGCCCCCAGCGCCCTCAATTGGGCCTCCCCAGCCGCGCCCAGTGCCCCCTCTGTCCGACGATTTATTTTTCGCAACGCACCCTTCCCCCCCCCTCCCAGTGGGACCTCCCTAGCGCCACCCAGTGGTCACCAGCGCACCCCAGTGGGGCCTCCCCAGCCGCGCCCAGTGTCCCCTCCGCCTCGACGATTTTATTTTCGCGACGCACCCTCACCCCCCCAGTGGGACCTCCCCAGCGCCACCCAGTGGTCCCCAGCGCCCTCCAGTGGGGCCTCCCCAGCCGCGCCCAGTGCCCCCTCCGCCCCGACGATTTTATTTTTCGCGGCGCCCACCCTGCCCCCCCCTCCCTCCCCAGTGGGACCTCCCCAGCGCCCCCCAGTGGTCCCCAGCGCACCCCAGTGGGGCCTCCCCAGCCGCGCCCAGTGCCCCCTCCGCCCCGACGATTTTATTTTCTTGCACAGTTGTGTTCTAGAGCTCGGACCTCTTTATTTTCGTCGTCCTTCGTTCGTTCGTCATTCGTCCTCCCCCCCCCGGCCACAGAAGGAAATTCCTGGAGGAAGGAGGCGAATGCCTCCTGTCCCTCCCAGCTCCTTGGTGCAAGAGCTAGGGCACGCGTGCCACTTGTTCTTACGTCAGGGTGAGGGGGCCGAACGGTCATTCATTGTCCCTGAGTGCGTGGCAAAAGTGAGAACCCGTGGTAAGAATTATGTTTGTTGCGTTGTTGTTGTTGTTGCTGCTGCTGCTGCTGCTGCTGCTGTTGTTGTTGTTGAACATTATTAATTCTAAAGAATAATTATTGTTGGGCCCCCTGGTGCGCGCCCCCCCTGCGCCGCCTAGGCCGCAGCTACATTTTCATCATTTTCGTGAGGAAGCCTCAGGTAAAACGATGTGATCCAGATCCGGTTGTTTTGTTGTATTCCGTTTTCCCTTGCAAAAAACACTATAAAATGACATTTCTTGTTCTAATATAATCAAATTTCAAGAATCCCTTGCAAAAAATAAGGTAAAGTGGACATTCGCGCGCGCAAGACGAAATCCTTCCAAAAGCTTAGTGTTCGGAGCGATTTTTAACATAAAAACATCAAAAAAACCAATGGTTTTTCAACAAAAAATGTCAAAATCTCATCCCGCGCGCTCTTGCGGATTCGTAGGAAAACCAACACTTTTTAAACATTTCTGTCAAACGGGCTTTTGCGAGCAACTTTTTCGAACTTCTGCGACAACGGTTGCGCACCTGCCAGGGCCATCATCCCTGTCAAATAATACCATGCGGGACACATCGTAACAGAGTTGTGTATTCCCATCATCCCAGGAACTTGACCCAAAAATGTGACCAACTCCGCTCTCTCTGTCTCTCTCTCTGTCTGCTCTCTGTCTCTCTCTCTGTCTCTCTGTATTATGTATTGTATGGCACAATTGCACCATGCTGGGCACATGCGCGCCCCGAATAAGTGACCAAGTTCTGTGGGTGTGTACCCCACGCCAGTGTAGTAGCCACGGTCGTCCGCACGCCACGAAGTGAAGTGTCCAAACGTCATAGGGCGGGAAGCTGGGTTTGGGTGGTCGCGAAGAGTCGTTTGGATATTTGGTAGAGCTTGTAATGCCCCCCCACGAAGTGGGGGTATTGCCTGGTGTCGTATGAAAACCCTGGCACTGGGGAGAACACCACGCGTTCGGGTAAAATGATTGTTGTTGTTGTTGTTGTTGTTGTTGTTGTTGTTGAATTCTCATTTCTGAAGAATAATTGTTGTTGATCCCCCCCCACCGGTGCATACTGTTTTTCTCAATCAAAGTGTGCCCCTCGACGCTCGCACCCTTTTTATTGACAAGGGAAGCCTTCCTTCTCGAACTGGCCCAATGGCCCCCGGGTTACAACAACAACAACAACGGCTCCCGCCGAGGACTTCCTTACAATTTAGCCTGGACCCCCGCTCCCGCCCGAGGCTTCCTCGCATGTTATTCAGGAGTCGCGCTCTCGCTTGGGACTTCCTTACAATTGATCCAGGAATCGCTTTCCCGGCGCTCTGGAGTCGCGCTCTCGCTGGAGACTTGCTTGCAACTTACTGAAGAATGGCCTTGCGTTGGAATTTCCGGCAATTTGCCCAAGCGCCGCGCTCCCGACACACAGGCGCCCAGGAGTCGCGCCCGTTGTGGCCCCATGTGCATGCCCTTCGTAGCCCCGCTGTCGCCATCTGTGTCCCCCATCACTGTCCTACGTGGCCCAGTTGCTACCCTCTGTGGCCCCATGGTTGCCTTCTGTGGCCCCGCATTATCTGCACTTCGTGGCCCCCGCTCGTTCGCGCTCTTCGTGGCCCCATACGCATTCCCTTCGTGTCCCCGCTGTCGCCCTTCGTGGCCTACTACGTGCCCTTCGTGGCCCTGCTGTCGTTCTCTCTCGCTCTCGCTTTCGCTCGTCGTCGCCGTCGTCGCCGTCGTCTTCGACGTCGTCGTCGTCGTCGTCGTCGTCGTCGTCGTCGTCGTCGTCGTGGTCGGTCCCCTGTCCGTCCCTCTTGGGTCGGGTCGACGGTCCGCGGCCGCCCCGCCGATCAGCGCTGCCGCTGGCCAGGCCGACGGTCCGCGGCCGCCCCGCCGCTTGCCGGGGCCCGACCTGCAGGGAAGAAAGGTATACCCCCCAAAAGGGGTTCGATCGAAGACGAAGAGGGCGGGTATCGAGGGTTTGGGAAATACGCGTTATTGGACACTCGAGCATATAAGGGCGAACAATTTTACAATGATTGTTGTTGTCGTTGTTGCTGTTGTTGTTGTTGTTGTTGAAGATTAATTACTAAACAATTATAAGTATTTGTTGGGGCCCCTGTGTGCACGACCCCCCCGCCGCGCCTAGCCGCAGCTCATTCATTTTCATCATTTTCGTGAGGAAGTCTCAGGCAAAAACGGGGAAGTCCGGATTCCTGTTGTGTTGTTACGATCGTTTTCCCTTGCCAAAAAAAACTAAAGTGGACATTTCTTGTTCTAACATGACCAAACTTCAAGAATCCTTGCAAAAAAAAGGTAAGTGGAACATTCGCGCGCGCAAGGACGATTAATCCTTCCCAAAACCTTAGGAGCAGTTTTTTTTCGTTGCGGATATTTCAGATCGTAAAAACATAAAAAACATGTTTTTTTTTTTTTTTTTTTTTTCTTTTGTTTTTTTCAAAAATGTCAAAATTTGATTCCGCGCGCTCTTGCGGTTTTGTAGGAAACCCAACACTTTTTAAACATTTCTGTCAAACGGGCTTTTGCGAGCAACTTTTTCACGTGCTTCGAACTTCTCCAACAACGGTTGCGCACCTGCCAGGGCCATCATCCCTGTCAAATAATACCATGCGGGACACATTCGTTTTTTCTTCGCGCGCGCACGCCGTCGTCGTCGGCCGCGGGGCCCTGAATAGTTGCCACGGTCGTCCGCATGCCACGAAGTGAAGTGTCCGAACGTCATAGGGCGGGAAGCTGGGTGTGGGTGGTGGCGAAGAGTCGTTTGGAAATGTGGTAGAGCTTGAACCGGCCCCCCCACATAGTGGGGGTATTGCCCGCCTCCTATGAAAACCCTGGCACTGGTGAGAACGGAGTGTCCCCCACGTGCTAGTAATTGTTGTTGTTGTTGTTGTTGTTGTTGTTGTTGTTGCTTGAATTCTCATTTTAGAATCTTTATTGTTGATTCCCCTCACCAAAGTGCATATGGTTTTTCTCAATCAAGTGTTGCCCCTCGACGCTTCGCCACCCTGTTCTTGTTCAAAAAAAACCCCCCCCCCCCCCCCCCCCCCCCCCCCCCCCCCCCCCCCCCCCCCCCCCCCCCCCCCCCCCCCCCCCCCCCCCCCCCCCCCCCCCCCCCCCCCCCCCCCCCCCCCCAAAAAACAAAAAAAAAAAAAAAAAAAAAAAAAAGGGAAAATCTAAATGTTCAAACTGAGCCCCTGGCCCCCCGGTTACAACAACAACGGCTCCCGCCTTAGACTTCCTTACAATTTAGCCAGGACCCCCGCTCCCGCCCGAGACTTCCTCGCTCGCACCCTGTTCTTGTCAGGGAAAATCTAAATGTTCAAACTGAGCCCCTGGCCCCCCGGTTACAACAACAACGGCTCCCGCCTTAGACTTCCTTACAATTTAGCCAGGACCCCCGCTCCCGCCCGAGACTTCCTCGCGTTTTAATCAGGGCTCGCGCTCTCGCCTGGGACTCCCTTACACTTGATTCAGGAATCGCTCTCCAAGCGCTCTGGAGTCGCGCTCTCTTTTGAGACTTGCTTGCAACTTACTGAAGACTGAAGAATGGCCTTGCGTTGGAATTTCCGACAATTTGCCCAAGCACCGCGATCCCGACACCAAGGCACCCAGGAGTTGCGCCCGTTGTGGCCTCATGTGCAAGCCCTTCGTGGCCCCGATGTCGCCATTTGTGACATTTGTGTCCCCCTCACTGTCCTACGTGGCCCAGTTGCTACCCTCTGTGGCCCCATGGTTGCCGTCTGTGCCCCCGCATTATCTGCACTTCGTGGCCCCCGCTCGTTCGCGCTTTCCGTGGCCCCATACGCATTCCCTTCGTGTCCCCGCTGTCCCCCTCGTGGCCTACTTCGTGCCCTTCGTGGCCCTGCTGTCGTTCGTTCTCGCTCTCGCTTTCGCTCGTCTTCGCCGTCGTCGTCGTCGTCGCCGTCGTCTTCGACGTCGTCGTCGTCGTCGTCGTCGTCGTCGTCGTCGTCGTCGTGGTCGGTCCCCTGTCCGTCCCTCTTGGGGTCGGGTCGACGGTCCGCGGCCGCCCCGCCGATCAGCGCTGCCGCTGGCCAGGCCGACGGTCCGCGGCCGCCCCGCCGCTTGCCGGGGCCCGGCCTGCAGGGAAGAAAAGTATACCCCCCAAAAGGGGTTCGATCGAAGACGAAGAGGGCGGGTATCGAGGAATTGGGAAATACGCGTTATTGGACACTCGACCATATAAGGGCGAACGATCTTAATATATACACCCCGCAATTGCGGATAAGAGTGAGGGGGCGGGCGCGGGCGACGAAGGCGTCGTCAAGCCGGCGGACCTCGTGGCCCCCACCTTCCTTGTCGATGGCGCTCTCCTCCTCCTCCTCCTCCTCCTCCGCCTCCTCCTCCTCCTCCTCTCCTCCTCATCGCTCCTATCCTCCCTCCTCTTCCTCGTCCTCGTCCTTCGTTCTCATCGTCTATGTCGTCTCCTCCTCACCCTTCGTCCTCCTCCTCTTTTCCTCCTCCGCTTTTTCCTCTCGTCCTCCCTCTCCCCCCCTCGTCCTATCCATTCATCGTCCTCCATTGTCGTCTGTTCCTCCTAGTCCGTCCTCTTCCTCTTTCCCCCCCTCCCCGATCCTCCGCCCTCTCCTCCTTTTCGTTCGTTCGTTCGTCGTCGACGTCATCGTCGTCCGTCCCCTACCCACCTCCTCCTTCCTCCTCCTTCTCCTCCTCCTGCCTCTCCTCCTCCTCCTCCTCTCTGCTGCTCCACTCCTCCTGCGCCTCCTCCTCCTCCTACCCTCCTACCGCCTACTCCTCCTCCCCTCTTCCTCGTTTCTGCAAAAAGCAGCCGCCGCAGGCGCCGACAAAATTGGTTTGTACCCTGAACGTGGTCGCGGGTGGGCCGCGGTCTCTCCACCTAGAACGATTCAAAAGATGCCCGCCGCAGGCGCCGAAAAATGTGGTTTGTACCCTGAACGTGGTTTGGGTCGCGGGTTGGTCGCGAGTTGATCGCGGGGTGGGTCGCGGGCTCTCCACCTGGAAGGAATGCAAAAAAAACCCGCCGCAAGCGCCGAAAATGTTGGTTTGTACCTTGAACGTGGTTTGGGTCGAAGGTGGGTCGCGGGTGGGTCGCGGGGTGAGTCGCGGGTGGGTCGCGGGTGGGTCGCGGGTGGGTCGCGGGCGGGTCGCGAGTGGGTCGCGGGGTGGGCCGCGGGCGGGTCGCGGGGTGGGTCGCGGGTGGGTCGCGGGTGGGTCGCGGGGTGGGCCGCGGGGTGGGCCGCGGGGTGGGTCGCGGGTGGGTCGCGGGTGGGTCGCAGGGTGGGTCGCAGGGTGGGTCGCGGGGTGGGTCGCGGGGTGGGTCGCGGGGTGGGTCGCGGGGTGGGTCGCGGGGTGGGTCGCGGGGTGGGTCGCGGGGTGGGTCGCGGGGTGGGTCGCGGGGCGGGTCGCGGGGTGGGTCGCGGGACGGGTTGCGGGTGGGACGACGACAACAAACAACAACAACAAACAACAACAACAACAACAACACGAATCCGCACCGCGGAATCGCACGACAGCCACGCACCCAGGGACAATGAATGACCGTTCGGCCCCCTCACTCTGATTATTCAATTCTCAACTCTGAAGAATAATTATTGTTGATCCCCCCACCGGTGCATACTGTTTTTTCTCAATCAAAGTGTGCCCCTCGACGCTCGCACCCGGTTTTTTGACAGGGAAAGTCTTCATGCTCAAACTGGGCCACTGGCCTCCGGGATGCAACAACAACGGCTTCCGCCTGAGACTTCCTTACAATTTAGCCAGGACCCCCGCTCCCGCCCGAGACTTCCTCGCATTTTATTCAGGAATCGGCGGAGTCCCAAGCGAGAGCGCGATTCGCGCTCTCGCTTGGGACTTCCTTAAAATTGATTCAGGAATCGCTCTCCCGGCGCTCTGGAGTCGCGCTGTCGCTGGAGACTTGCTTGCAACTTACTAAAAGATGGCCTTGCGTTGGAATTTCCGGCAATTTGCCCAAGCGCCGCGCTCCCGACGCCCAGGCGCCCTGGAGCTGCGCCCGCTGTGGCCCCATGTGCGTGCCTTTCGTGGCCCCGCTGTCGCCATCTGTGTCCCCCTCACTGTCCTATGTGGCCCAATTGCTACCCTCAGTACCCCATAGTTGCCTTCTGTGGCCCCGCATTATCTGCACTTCGTGGCCCCCGCTCGTTCGCGCTCTTCGTGGCCCCATACGCATTCCCTTCGTGTCCCCGCTGTCGCCCTTCGTGGCCTACTTCGTGCCCTTCGTGGCCCTGCTGTCGTTCTCTCTCGCTCTCGCTTTCGCTCGTCGTCGCCGTCGTCGTCGTCGTCGTCGTCGTCGGTCCCCTGTCCGTCCCTCTTGGGGTCGGGTCGACGGTCCGCGGCCGCCCCGCCGATCAGCGCTGCCGCTGGCCAGGCCGACGGTCCGCGGCCGCCCCGCCGCTTGCCGGGGCCCGGCCTGCAGGGAAGAAAGGTATACCCCCCAAAAGGGGTTCGATCGAAGACGAAAAAGGCGGGTATCGAGGGTTTGGGAAATACGCGTCATTGGACACTCGAGCATACAATGGCGAACAGTCTTTAAACTTATTGTTGTTGTTGTTGTTGTTGTCGTTGTCGTTGTCGTTGCCGTTGTCGTTGTTGTTGTCGTTGTTGTTGTGTTGTTGAACATTATTAATTCTAAAGAATAATTATTGTTGGGCCCCCTGGTGCACGGCCCCCCCCCCGCGCCTAGGCCGCAGCCACATTTTCATAATTTTCGTGAGGAAATCTCAGGTAAAACGATGTCATCCAGATCCGGTTGTTTTGTTGACGCCCGCTTTCCCTGTCAAAAAACACTATAAAATGACATGTCTTGTTCTAACATAACCAAGTTTCAAGAATCCTTTGCAACAAATGACACGAAGTGCACACTCGCGCGCGCAAGATGAAATCCTTCCAAAACCTTAGTTTTCGTAGCGATTTTAACATAAAAACATGAAAAACCCCATGGTTTTTCAAAAAAAAGTTTCAACAAAATCATCTTGCGCGCTCTTGCGGATTTCTGAGGAAACCCAGTATTTTTTCAACATTTCTGTCAAACGGGCTCTTGCGAGCAACTTTTTCACGTGCTTCGAACTTCTGCAACAACGGTTGCGCACCTGCCAGGGCCATCATCCCTGTCAAATAATACCATATTGGACACATTCGTTTTTTCTTCGCGCGCGCACGCCGTCGTCGTCGGCCGCGGGGCCCTGAATAGTAGCCACGGTCGTCCGCATGCCACGAAGTGAAGTGTCCGAACGTCATAGGGCGGGAAGCTGGGTGTGGGTGGTGGCGAAGAGTCGTTTGGAAATTTGGTAGAGCTTGAACCGGCCCCCCCACAAAGTGGGGGTATTGCCCGCCTCCTATGAAAACCCTGGCACTGGTGAGAACGGAGTGTCCCCAGTCTTAAATGATTGTTGTTGTTGTTGTTGTTGTTGTTTTTGTTTGTTGTTGTTGAATCCGCATTTTTGAACAATCATTATTGTTGGTCCCCCCACCAGTGCATACTGTTGTTCTCAATCAAAGTGCGCCCCTCGACGCTCGCACCCTCATTTTTGACAAGGAAGGTCTTGATGTTCAAACTGGGCACCTGGTCCCCGGGTTACAACAACAACGGCTCCCGCCTGAGACTTCCTTACAATTTAGCCAGGACCCCCGCTCCCGCCCGAGACTTCCTCGCATTTTATTCAGGAATCGCGCTCTCGCTTGGGACTTCCTTAAACTTGATTCAGGAATCGCTCTCCCGGCGCTCTGGAGTCGCGCTGTCGCTGGAGACTTGCTTGCAACTTACTAAAAGATGGCCTTGCGTTGGAATTTCATTCCATTTGCCCAAGCGCCGCGCTCCCGACGCCCAGGCACCCAGGAGTCGCGCCCGATGTGGCCCCGTGTGCATGCCTTTCGTGGCCCCGCTGTCGCCACTTGTGTCCCCCTCACTGTCCTACGTGGCTCAGTTGCTACCCTCAGTGGCCCCATAGTTGCCTTATCTGCACTTCGTGGCCCCCGCTCGTTCGCGCTCTGCGTGGCCCCATACGCATTCCCTTCGTGTCCCCGCTGTCGCCCTTCGTGGCCTACTTCGTGCCCTTCGTGGCCCTGCTGTCGTTCTCTCTCGCTCTCGCTTTCGCTCGCCGTCGCCGTCGTCGTCGTCGTCGCCGTCGTCTTCGACGTCGTCGTCGTCGTCGTCGTCGTCGTCGTCGTCGTGGTCGGTCCCCTGTCCGTCCCTCTTGGGGTCGGGTCGACGGTCCGCGGCCGCCCCGCCGATCAGCGCTGCCGCTGGCCAGGCCGACGGTCCGCGGCCGCCCCGCCGCTTGCCGGGGCCCGGACTGCAGGGAACAAAGGTATACCCCCCAAAGGGGTTCGATCGAAGATGAAGAGGGCGGGTATCGAGGGTTTGGGAAATACGCGTTATTGGACACTCGAGCATATAAGGGCGAACGGTCTTAAACTTATTGGTGTTGTTGTTGTCGTTGTTGTTGTTGTTGTTGGTGTTGTTGTTGCTGTTGTTGTTGTTGAACTCTAATTACTGAAGAATAATTATTGTTGATCCCCCCCCTCCGGCGGACATTATATGTTTTCAATTGAAGTGCCCCTTCCGGGGCTCGCACCCTGTTTTTTATCAGGGAAAGTCGTGGGCATCAAACTGCGTTGTTGGCCCCCCGGACAACAACAACAACGGCTCCCGCCTGATACTTCCTCCAAATTTACTCAGGACCCCCGCCCCCGCCTGGGACTTCCTCGCAGTTTACTCAGGCGGAGGCGCTCCCGCCTGAGACTTCCTCGCAAATTACTCCGGACCCCCGCCCCCGCCTGGGACTTCCTCGCAGTTTACTCAGGCGGAGGCGCTCCCGCCTGAGACTTCCTCGCAAATTACTCCGGGAGCGGCGCTCCCGCCTGGGACCTCCCTCACAACTGAGCATCAAACTGTGTTGTTGGCCCCCCGGACTACAACAACAACGGCTCCCGCCTGATACTTCCTCCACATTTACTCAGGACCCCCGCCCCCGCCTGGGACTTCCTCGCAGTTTACTCAGGCGGAGGCGCTCCCGCCTGAGACTTCCTCGCACATTACTCCGGGAGCGGCGCTCCCGCCTGGGACCTCCCTCACAACTGAGCCCTGCTGAACTCTCAATACTGAAGAATAATTCTTCTTGATCCCCCCCGGCGGACACAGTATTTTTCCCCGACCTGGCGGAGGGGTTCCCGTTGTGTGTCCCCCTGGGGGGGTCTGGGGGGGGGACCCCCCGGGACATGGCCCCGGCCACGGGCGGAACGCCGGCGGAAGACGGCGGAAGTCCGGCAGGACACGGCATCATTTCTGCAGACGCGCTTCCGGGAGGCACGGACGGCCCCAAGATGGTCCACGAGATGGTTCACGAAGGCCTCGAGTTGCCGAAAGATCGGCCTAAGACGCTCAAGATGGCGTCCCGACGGCCCAGGGAGCCCCTAAGACGCCCGAAAGACCCCCAAGAGCTTTCCCAGGAGAGTCGGAAACGTCAAAAACCATAAGTTTTCCTTACGTGTTCGAAGGTTTTTGAAGTTTTTGCATTTTCGGCTTCTCGGCGCTCCGAGACGGCCCAAGAGGCCCCAACGATCGCCCCAAGACGGCCTCAGCAGCCCTCAAGACAGCGCCCAGACGGACCCGTTCGTTGGCGTTCGCCCGCCCCGCCAGCCCGACCCGCCCCTCAGAGTCCGCCGCTCGACCCGTCTGTCTGGTTCGTCCGTTTGTTTACCTCCTCTTTTGCCCCCCTCCCCTCCTGCTAACCTCTTTCGTCCTCCATCCATCCTCCCCCCCTTTGCCCCTTCCCTCCTCCCTCCCTCCCCCCACTCTTTTCCTCCTCGCTCTCCCTTCCTCCTTCCCCCTGCTCTTCCTGTTTTAGGGGCTGCGCCAACTACACGTGGCGAGTAAAAAAGATATACCCCCAAAGGGGTATGACCGAAGACGAAGAGGGTGGGTATCGAGGGTTTGGGATTTACATATTGAGTGACGCGCGCGCATATAAGAGCGATCAGTCTTAAGATGATTGTTCTTGTTGTTGTTGCTGTTGTTGTTGGTGTTGTTGTTGTTGTTGCTGTTGTTGTTGTTGTTGTTGCTGTTGTTGTTGTTGTTGTTGTTGTTGTTTGTTGTCGTCGTCCCACCCGCGACCCACCAGCGACCCACCCCGCGACCCACCCGCGACCCACCCCGCGACCCACCCCGCGACCCACCCGCGACCCACCCGCGACCCACCCGCGACCCACCCGCGGCCCGGCCCGCGACACACCCGCGACCCACCGTCGACCCACACCCACCTGCGACCCAACCCGTGACCCACCCACATTGTTTTAACAAAAAACGGTGCCTGCGGCGGGCTCGATTTATAGCTTGAACATTTATGCGCTTGCGGCGGGCTTCTTCAGAGCATCGCAGACTGCCGACATAACCGCCGCATCCGCAACTGCGGGGTGCTACGGTCATCACTTCGCATGCACGTCGCATCCTGACTTATGTACGCACAACGTGCTTGCTTTTCACATTGCTATCCTGCCAAGCTGTGCGAGCTTGCGACGGATAGCGCCCCCACGCCCTGCGCACCCCTTCTGGTGTCGAGGAAGCGCCACGCCTGCCATACTTTTCGAGCGTGCGGCGGAAACGCCCCCACCCCCCGCGCATCTCCTCTGGTGTCGAAGATGTACCACGCCTGCCACGCTTTGTGGGCGTGCGACGGATAGCGCCCCCATCCCCTGCGCACCCCCTCTGGTGTCGACGATCTGCCACGCCTGCCACACTTCGGCGATGCCGAGATCGGAGCGCTCCTGCGCGTGCCGCTCATACTGCACGGCAGACGACGCTCACACAGCTGGTCGCGGCCGTCTTCACGAAGATGGCGCGCCCGCGATCGGAGCCGCAGGCTGTCCTGGCAGTTCCGGCAGGGCGAGCGAGAACGCGATGCGCACCCTCGCGCTGTTCTGCGCGACGCAAGAAACAGTCGACGCGACGCGGCGCGGTGCGCCCACGTACTCGGCCGCGTCAGCGGCTTCGTCGCCGCGCGCGTCGTAGTCTCGGGCCCCCCTATCGGAGCCCCCTCCACCCCCTCAGGGCCACCTCTGGTCAGATCGTCGTCGTCGGCGCCGTCGTCTCGGGCCCCCCCTCGAGGCCCCCTCGGGCCTCCCCCTCGGATCGTCGTCGTCGGCGTCGTCTTGGTCGGAGCCACCTCGGGGCTCGCCCCCAGCCCCCCTCTCGGCCCTCTCGGGCCCCACTCGGGGCCTTCCCTGGATCGTCGTCGCCGGCGTCGTCTCGGGCCCCCCCCCCACGGAGCTCCCTCGGAGCCTCCGCCCCCCTCCTGGGTTGCCCAAGTGCCACGCTTGCCGTATGGCGGTGCACATCGGACAAAGAAACGAGAAAAGTCTGGAGGGCCACATCAGGCAAACAGCCTGAGACACCCCTTCAATCTGGACGCGACTTTTGCAGTGCCCCCATCCCTGGCGGCTCCCCCTGGGGTTGCCCAAATGCCAAGCCTGCTATATCGCGGTGGGCGATGGGCCAGGGGAGGCACACCCACACACACACACACACAAACACCGCCTGACACATCCCCACAAACTGGACGCGACTGTTGGAGTATCCCCACCCCTGGCGGCTCCCCCCTGGGGTGCCCACATACCACGCCTGCTATCTCGCGGTGGGCATTGGACCACCCAACGAGAGAAGACTGGGGAGGCAGATACACCCACAGACACACAAACACATAAACACACCCCAACACACACACAGACACACACACACACACGCACACCGCTGAAGACATCCCCACAAGATGGACGCGACTGTTGGAGTATCCTCACCCCTGGCAGCTCCCCCCTGGGTTGCCCAAGTGCCACGCCTGCTATACATCGCGGTGAGCAAAGGACCACGCGAAGAAAGCCTCGTTGGGAGCTCAACCAGGAACACCGCCTGAGACACCCCTTCAATCTGGACACGATTTTGAGAGTGTCCCCACCCATGGTGGTTCCGCCCTTGGGTTGCCCAACATGCAACGCCTGCTACATCGCGATGAGCATCGGACGACGGTTGTGGAAAAGCCTGGAGGGCCGACACATAAAAACCTCGTGAGACATCTCCACAATCCTGACGCGACTCTTGGTGTGTCCCCACCACCGTGGGGTCCACGAGTGGTGCCCAGATGCCACGCCTGCTATATGGCGGTGAGCTTTGGACCACAAAGAGGGAAACGCCTGGATGCAGAAACAGACAAACCGCCGCAGGCATCCCCAGTCTGGACGCGAGTTTTGGAGTGTCCCCACCCACCACTGGCGGCTGCCACTTGGGGTGCCCAGTGCCACGCCTGCTATATCGCGGTGAACCACAAACAAAAACTGGAGGGCCGAACCGAGCAAACCGTCTGAGACATCCCCACGATATGGACGCCTTTTGGGGTGTCACCACCCTTGGCGGTTGCCCATTGGGGTGCCCACATGCAACGCCTGCTAAGTCGCGGTGGCCACCTGTGTGAGAGTTTTTTTGCGAGTGAGTCTGAGCGTGAGTGATCTGAGTTTAAGTGAGTCTGAGTGTGAGTGAGTCTGTATAAAAGTGAGCCTAAGTCTGAGTGAGCCTGAGTGTGAGCGAGTTTGAGAACGAGTGAATCTGAGTCTGGGTGTAAAAAAAGACCGAGTCTGAATGAATCTAAGTAAGGGTGAGTCTGAGTACGGGTGAGTCTGAGGGTGAGTGAGTCTGAGTGTGGGTGAGTCTTGTTGGAAGTGAGTATGGGTGTGAGTGAGCCTGAGTGTGAGTGAATCTGAATGTGAATGAGTAGAAGTGTGAGTGGGTCTCACTATGATTGAGTCTGAATGAGCGGGTCTGAGTGTGATTGAGTCTGTGTTTGAGTTAGCCTGCGCAAGTGAATCTGAGTATGAGAGTGGATGAGTCTGAGTGTGAGCGAGTCTAAGTGCACGAATGCGTCAGTTATCTGAATATAAGAGGGTATGAGTATGAGTGAGCCTGAATGTGAAGGATGCCCAACATCAAGATATGGGAAACAAGGCGGAGAAGGAGGATAACAAAGGTATGAGGAGCCAGAGGCGTGGAAGGAATAATCAGACTTCCGCCTCAGGATATGGTAAAACACCCAAGAAGGCCCCAACAGGCCCCCTCTTTGAAGTTCCTCACATCAAGAACAAGAGGCGACGCAACAACCGAGCAACGATGCGAAACTCCAGCAAAAACACGGAGTAGCGCGAACACCGTGCAAAGATATGACAGGGCCAGGCTTGCGCCTCGCGGTCACACAGAGCTCCAACAATGGTTCCACCGAGCCTCGAGATAGATCGGTGGGACCTTTCTGCTCGAATCTTGGCGCTGCGCCGGCGTGGCGGAGTCTGCCGCAGGCAGCCGGATCGTCTACCACGTGCTTCACCTCGCAGAAGCGCCCCTGGCCAAGATTTTCGTACCAGGCGATCATGTTGTTGCCCGAGGAGGCGGAGATCACGTCGAGATCACCGTCGCCGTCAATGTCTGCGACAGTGACGCCCTGATGATTCGGAACAAAACCCTAGCCCTTGGGGAGGGAGCCTAAGTTCAGGAGGGCCAAAAGTATTAGGTGTCTCCAACCAAGCCACCCAGACTTCTTATCCCTGATGCAAAAACGAGGACCTACGTGGCGGGCTCCGGAAGCACTGAATTCAAAAAGGTCGCCATCTCTTGGGAGGCCGATTGCTACTTCCGCCAGCTTCCGCCGGCCTTCCGCCGACCTTCCGCCGGCAGAGGCGACCTCGTTATACTTCTGCCGACATCCCGCCGCCCTTCCGCCGCCTTCCGCCGAGGAAGGGATGGCAACTCCTTCGAACCTCGAAGGCGAGGCCCTCCTGGAGCGCCACAACTGAGGCCACGTCCTCGCTGTGTTCTCTAGGGTAAAGGTTTCTTTTTCTCCTCGATGACCTGAGCGTTCATGGCAGTGCTGCTGATGATCCGCCACCGTGCCGCGGGCACGGAAAAAGAGCGTCCTAGGAAGCCCCTCCCGCTCGAGTCCCGGGGCTGCAGATAAACAATGTTTGTCGTTTTCGTTTTGTGTTCGTTTTCCCTTGTTCTGTCTTCGTTCTGCCTTCGCTGCGAAACGAGATCAAAACGAACACGGTCCACAAAATAACCGTTGAGCTCGAGCTCTGTCCTAAGGCCCCCTCCCCCTCGAGTCCTTCATACTGACTGCGTCGCCGCGCCGTTTGTTTTCGACGCGCCCAAGGGGACGACGCCGACACCAAGGCAAACGAACGGCAAACCCTGCGTCACGCGCCAAAGGAGACGCAGACCGCACCACGGCAAACCCCACGGCAAGCCCTGCGTCCGAGGCGGAGTTTGCCCTGGTGGTCACGGCGCGAACGGAGGCCGCGAGTCGGAACAGACAGCGCGGCGCTATCCTGCTCTTCACATGCACGAGCCCCTCAACTCACGGGCTGTCTCGCGCAGCCTGGGCACGCTTGGGGTGCGCCGCGCGCCACGTTTCTCCTGGTAGTCCCCATCATCGCCCGCACAAGTGCCAAGGGACCTTTCTTTTTCCAGGTCATTCTTCTCGTGCTCCTCGTCCCTCGTCTCGTCTTCGTCTTCCTGCTTTTCGACATCCTGAATGTCCTCCTCCTTGTCCTCCGCGCTGTTCACTTCGTATTCTCCTCCGTCCGTGCTCTACTGTCCTCCTCCTTGTCGAGAGCCTCGTCTTCCTCTTCCTCGTTCTCACCGCTCTCCCCTCCTTATGCGCGCTGTCCTGTTCATCTTCCACACTGCCATCTTCTTGAAGTCCTCCTGGCCCTCCTCGTCAATGCTGTCGTCCTTCTTCTTCTTCTTCTCATTATTTATAATATTATTACTAGCCGGCCGCTCTGCGGTTGATCGGGAGTTTCTGTATATAGAAGAAGGTGCGTGCGCTTGTTGGCGAGGGTGAGGATGAGGTTCCTCCTCCTCCTCCTCCTCCTCCTCCTCCTCCTCCATCCTTCTCTTGCCTCCGTCTGTCCTCCTCCACCCCGCAGCTCCATCATCTTCTCCTCCTCCTCCTCCTCCTCCTCCTCCTCCTCCTCCTCCTCCTCCTCCCCAGAGGATCTTAACATCTTATTTTAAGAAACCAAGTTTAAGAGCATATATATGTTATAATGTTATTTATACATGAGCGCACATCTACCTACAGCCACCTCGATGTTTGCGTGTGCACCTGAAGTCAAGCAGGCAAGGGCCACTGGTATCGATCAGAGCGCCAGGGGTCGCGTAGGGCACGCGACTGCAGCCTGGCTACAGGCCGCGGGCCACGGGCCACGAGCAGCGGAGCGCAGGGGAGACCCCGAGGGGCGACAGGAGAAGGAGGAGGACGAGACACGGGGGAAGGACGACAGACCAGGGTTTATGTAGATTTCATGTTGTGTGTGTGTGATGAGCTTATGCGGCCATTGTGAATTTTTCTGTGTAGCCAGTCTCCTCCCTCATCCCTCTCCCGTCCTCCATCATCATTCCTCCAGTGTCCACCCTCCTTCCTCCTCCCTACTCCCTCCTCCGACCCTCCTCCTCACCTTCCTCATCATTCCTCCTCCCTCCTCTTCCTCCTATCCTCCTCCTCATGTTCCTCATCTTCCTTATCATCGAGTCCTCCTCGAAGCCTCCTCCTCCTCCTCCCTCTCCATCCTCCTCCTCAGCCTCCCCCTTCCTACTCCTCGGGTCCTCCTCTTCCTCCTGGCGATTGGGGCACAGACGAGATCGAACGCGATCGACCCCCTGCCACGCCCCTCCCCCGCGAATTCCTGGCACGATCTAGGGAAACAAATATGGATTGGGGGAGGGAGGGGGGTCGATCGTGTTTGATCTCGTCTTCGCACTTGCTCTTGCCTGCGTGCTGTTTTTGCCCACGTGGGTCATCGACGCGGTCTACGCGGTGTACGGCAGCTACAGCGAGCACGAGGACCCGTGTGTATTTTGTTGTTTCGCTTCTCTTCTAATGACATATCGTCGTCATCTTCTGCCACATCAATATCATCATCAAGACTGCACGTGTTCGTTTGGGCCTCAAGCTCGCTGGAACATGACCAGCTGCGCAGCCGCTTGGCAAAATGCCACAGGGTAGCGGGCGCTGCTGCGCTGCGACGCCGAGCCACGAATCCACGTCCCTCGACGTGAACCCCAGCCGCGGGCGCCATCCTGATCGGAGGCGGACGCCTGCGCACGAGGCGACTCCGTGGTCAGCCGTCGCTCGCTAGAGCTGGCAGCATCCTTGACAAACGCGAGCGCTGCCTGGCGATGGACGCGCAGAAGCTCGTGCACACGATCTTTATCGTGAGTTGTAAAAACAGTAACTGGCTTCAACGTGATGCTACCGAACCCACCAAGATGCGTCGTGAACTTGTGCGCATCAACAAGCTCGAATGACATCATCATGTGGGGGATCGTGTACAGAATGGAGCCCATGCTCTGCTCTGTCACGATGAAGCACCCTCTGCAGCCGGCCAGCTGAATAAGCCAAGACCTTGGCTGTCCAGGGATGGATGATGGGTAATGTGCGGCATGCTGTTGAACAGGGGGTTGGATGTGAAAGGGGCGGGCGGACGAGACAACATATGGCACGTGAGAAGGGCGCGTCGTGCCATGGGGAAACGGAGACGGGGCAACCGCACCGTCATTCATCATATCGTGCGTCCTCCGCCTCCGTCCTCCCTCCTCCCTCCTCCCTCCTTCCGCCCCATCAACTTCCGTCTCCCAATCCTCATCCAAAACAGATGGGATACCCCTCGCCGCTCTTGAATCCAGGGCGCACCCCAATTCGACAACGCATCGTTTCTGGATGGGCTGTCGCCCCCTACCACTGCCCACCCCATCTCCTGCGTTTGGATCGGTCGGCCCACTCTCGAAGATCGTTTGAGGTCCGTGTCGGCGCGTGCGCCCGCCGCCCCCCTTCGGCACGTCCGCTCCCCAGTGTTCCCTTTGACCCGCCCCTCTCAATCATCCAAGTTGCTTTGCCTCTCTCGCCCTCGGCATCGTGGCTGCTAAGTCTGCTGCGTCACTCCAGCAGCGTGGTTCGCCTCGACCACATCTTCTCGATCCTCATTTCCCCACCAGCATCCTGTGCGGTCCCGTGCAGTGTGGCCAACGCACATGTTGAGCCACGTGCCGCACTCGGGCTCCATCATGAGGGCGCCCCCCTCCGCCACCTCCAGAGTGGACCACGCGGCCCACAGGGGCCCGGCCAGCGTGGAGATGTCCTCGGACGAGTCGGACGTCCTGGGGAGGGGCGGGCGGACAGGGGCGCCCGCGTTCAGATCTCTGCGATCGCCCCCCTGCCCCTTTCTAGAAGAGGGCGGGTGGAGCAAGGGAGGAAGTGGGCTCGGGGGAAAGTGAACTCAGGGAGGGGGGCGGGTGTCTCACAACGGTAATTGATGGGTGGTGGGCCAGCAACGCAGCGAGGGCGCCACGCTGCCATTAGAGACGCCTGATCCCCCCGATGGCACTGCGCCGATCCGACAGGGCCCCCGAACAACATCTTCTTGCGAAAGCCTTGGTTGAAGAGGAGGAGGAGGAGAAGGAAGAGGAGGAGGACGGGGGAGGAGGAGGAGGGGGAGGAGGAGGAGGAGGAGGAGGAGGAGGAGGAGGAGGAGGCGCGAGAAGGACGAGGAGGACGAGGAGGAGGAGGAGGAGGAGGATCAGGAGGAGGAGGAAGCCCCTCAGACAGACGCCGTGAAGGCGAATACTCGCTGGGCGGAGTCAGGCGAATGTGACGTCGAGGGCACGCGCCCTCAACTAACACATTGCCAGGCCCCACTCAACAAGCATTCGGCCTCTGCGCAGGGCTGGATACACTCAGAAAGCCACCGTCGGATCTAGGAACGAGATCGGGCATCCACTAACTTGACCTTCGGCCGCCGAGGACTTACAACATCCAGAATGGGGGCGGGGCAAGACATTTCGGGGGATGCGCTGACCCACAGTCACGCGTCGACGAACGTTCAGGGCGATGACGGAAACGATACGAGACCAAATACATTACATCGCCGATGCATCGGTGATGCACTGTATGAAACATGTATGCGTATTTTATGCGTATTTTATGCGTATTTTATGCGTAGTTTATGCGTAGTTTATGCGTACGTTATGCGTGTGTGCGTTCGCATCGCCGATGCGTCGGCAATGTCAACATACGGTGTGCGCGTGCGCTCGAATGTCGTCGTGCCATATAGGCACGTGGTGCCTATATGGCACGTGCATTTGGAAGTTTGGCCCGTCCCTGTCGGGAAGACGTCCTGTCGAACCCGCGAGCCATGCCACCTCTGTCCCTGACGGCCTTGCAAATGCCACCCTGGCCGCAGAACATCTCGAACATATTGAGCGGCCTGCTACAAGGACGGCCACTCGATATCCAGTCTGCCACCACGCCTTGGGCGAGTGCGATGATCCGCTCGGAGCTGCTGTTCTCCAAGCTCAGATGGCCATCCCCCAGCTGTCGAGAAAGTGAAACTATCCATTGTGGCACGCCAGAAGAGTGCAACCCTGGCATCTCATAGTGTCTACAGCTCAGCAGACCCAAAAATATAGCGATTGAGCTCGAGCATGCCGATTATCACGTACGCATTATGGACGTTCGATTCCATTGTATTCCTGTGACTGTTTTGGGCTGTCGTTCTCAATAAGAAGTTGAGTGATTCGTCTGTGAATGTTGAGTATGGAGAAGGGTTGCCCATTACCCATGACCTGTGTGTACCGCGGCTTACACAGCTAACGTACATATGAGATGACGTGCGCCCCCCCCCCCGCCTTAGATGTTGGGTACTCCCCCCTGCGCCCCCAACCAAACGTCATTGTAAACCACTGTCTGCGCTGCAAACTACAATCCAAACGCTGCGCCCAGCAAAACCCCCGATCGCAGGTGCCCGCGGGGAGGGGTGGGGGAGGCGCCGCGATCTCCGATCCCTCCCTTCCGCCACCCCCTCTCGAGCGAGCGAGCGTGCGCTCGCAGATGCCCTGTGCGCACCCCGCCATCCCCTCCCCATCTCATTATCATCCTCCTCCTCCTCCTCCTCCTCCTCCTCCTCCTCCTCCTCCCTGATCCTCATCCTCCTTGATCCTCCTGCTCCTTGATCATCCTCCTCCTCATTATCCTCCTCCTCCTCCTCATTCTCATCCTCAGCCTCCTCCTCCTCCTCCTTCTCCTCCTCATCCGCCTCATCCTCCTCCTCCTCCTCCTCCCTCCTCCTCCTCCTCCTCCTCCTCCTCCTCCTCCTCCTCCTTCCTCCTCATCCGCATCCTCCTCCCCCTCCTCACACGCCATTGGCATCGATGCACGGCTTCCCGCGCCTCGCGGAGCGGAGGTCGCCCGATTGTCGAGCGCGTGCTGATGAAGGCCGCAGCCCCCTCCCGTGCCCCGTGCCCCGCCTGCATATTTGCGGTGCGTCGTCTCACGATGCTTGTCCGTGTTCTGTCTGTGCATACGAGGGTTAGCATAGACGCTTGTACGTTTGCGAAGCGTCATGTATACACATATATGAGTGGGTGTGTGCGTGCATCACGCATCGCAACATTGGTCAGTGCATCTTTCGGCGCTGGGCCAATATCCGTGTGCATGCGTGCGTGTTGCGGTGTGCGTATGATCGATATGCGGACCGACATGTTTGTAGATCGACACATGCGCGTGAATGTGATCATGTTGCGTGTCAAATCGCGGTGGCATCTGAGTACATGCCAGTGCGAGCCACACATGCGTCTCACCCTTCACGTATCGATATAGTCGGCATGCTCGTGCACGTACATGCGCCCAAGTGCACAGGCGCGCGCGTGCGTATATGTTCTCGTATCTCGGCTCCTGCATGACAAGGCGCACCATCCAACGTTACGCAGAGTTGAGTGCATCGTACTATCTAGAGACCACCGTGGTGTCCATCACTTGTTGTTCGGCCCATCGCTATATGTATATATATATATATGTACATAGATCGCGCGCGCGACACATCCCCTAGATGCGTTATGTTTATGGTTCTATATGTATATACGTATATGGGTCTAGCGTCCCCCCGCTCGCTCTCTCTCTCTCTCTCTCTCTCTATCTCTCTCTCTCTCTCTCTCTCTCTCTTTCTCCCACCACCTGTGCCTCCAGTTGCCACGCTGCTGTCGCCGCCCGCCGCCCCCCTCCTCGAGATCACACCACCATTCAGCCAAAGCCTCGTCTACGGGGGCATGTGCCTTCGACTTTCAGGCCAGGTCCCACCCCCTCCATTCTTTGAGACCCTGGGCTCTGCAAAACGGGTTGGCGGGGGCAGGGTGGGGCGCTTCTAGAAAGAGACATGCCCAGGTACAGGGTTTGTCCCGAACCCCGACCTGACAGTGAGATGCCCGAACAGGTGGTACTTCTGAGTCAGCCTGATGCCAGCGCGCATGCACTCGTATATGTGAGTCGCACAGCTGTCCAATAGAGCCTGATACTGCCACGCCTCCAGGCGCAACGGGGACTCGCGACAGATGTCCATCCACGCAATGAGAGACCGTGCAGCAACAATAAGGTGAGAGTGTCCACTTATCGTGTTGTGGTATTTTTCCAACAAGTACTTGCTAAATCTTAAGAGCGTCGATGTCTCAGCTGCTTTGGGGCTCATCGCTGAACCCGCGTGTGGGACCCCATCTGCGCTGCATTTTCCGATCATCGGTAAGGTAAGCCCCCCTAGCCGACGATCGTGTGGAGTGTTGTCAACCGAATCGAACCACGTAAACATGTCAGCTTCGATACGACGGATTCCAAGTTTCGATTGCGTGTCGAAATTCCCAATGATCCCCCACGGGTTGGCCTGTATCAGTCTCCATATCACTGCGGACGTAATTCTCTGCGCCGGGCCGAGGTAGATTGTGTGGAGACTGTCGATGGCCAACACGTTTTGCGGCGATCTCACGATGCTGCGATCGAAGAGGGGGCACCTACGGATCGGCCAATCGACCACTTTCTTGCCGTCGAAATGCGTTCTCCAAAAACAGCACCGAAACGGGACGGGCTTGATGCCGAATTGATGCACGTCGCGGAGGCCGTCACACGGATCCAGTCTGTCACCAACTCGCAGGTGCACCCCCCCTCGATCGATGTCCGCCACGAGCGACAAACCTTTGCACAGCTCGCCTGCATCGAAACTAAGATGGCGCCAAATCAGCGTCCTTAAATCCTCGTCCCGAACATCTACCCATACCTCGCACGCAGCACAAGCCTCATCGTATGCATCATCCCCCCTGTCGGGGAATGGCATGCCTGCGTGGCTCACAAACCCATCATAGTAAACATGCAGCGAGTCGAGCGGTGACGAGCAAATGGGGCACGGGTGGTAGTACGATGCCCACGAACTCAATGCCAATGTCTTCGCGAACTCAGCCCAATCGCCCTTGATATAAAGCATGACAAACCTGGCTGCTAGGGGCTCTGTGCGAAACGTTGGGTCTCCAGGGGCCCACGGCGAACCGTCATGGCGAACGACAGGGACTCGACCTGCTTTCATGACTTGCAGCTGCCATTTCACCTGCGACAATATCTCATAGATGCTGCACCACCCGTGGCAACCACACGAGCAGAAATCACCTGTCCGCACCACTACACTGAGATGCCTCCTGCCACTTAAAAGATTTATGAATGAGATGCCTAATATCGAGTCCTGCTTACCAACGCCAGGGGCCGTGTAACGCACTCCGTCCAGGTAGAGTGCTATAGGAATGGGGCGAACACCATATTCTTCGATAATGTCTCGAACGATGGGGTTTGAAGCGTATGTGCGATTTCCCAAATGACTATGTGGGCTATCATCCCCCTCTCGAAGAACTCGAAGCTGGTCTGGGTCCCCTGCAACCTCGTCAGACAATGAATTAAACCCAAGTGCTATGGGCACGGTGTGGTAGCGTTTTTCTGGGTGTCCGCGGACCACGGCAGGCATGTCCAACGAATAGAAGGGACCAGCGTTCGGAAGAACGTTTCGAAGATGTTTTTTGCATGCCCCGCTCCCCTTCCCTGGGCCCAAAGCGTACACGTCATATCTTGCACCAGTGAGTCCAGATAAGGCTCCGTAGTGACATAATATACAAAAATCGGTCGCCGACAGTTTCGATGTACCATACATCCCAAGGAGTTTCTCGAACATAGCATGGCCAGCGCGCCGCTTGCGAGCATCGGCGTGGGGCCCATGATCAGTGGCAACTCTTCGGTATTGCCCACGCCCCCGCCCCCGACCCCGCCCTCTACGAGGGGGCATTGCGAACCCTTGAGCTCGAATGTGGCGGTCGACGAGCGATCGATGCGACGGCGACGTGCCATGACAGGGAAGGGGCTGCCGATGTGTGTGACATGAGTTACTGGAAGAGCTGAGTATAAGGAGGAGAGCGTTGAGAAGGAGGGGCGATGGGTGCGGAGAGAAGGGGCGGAATGCCCGAGTGGAGAGTTGAGGTGACCAAACGTGCAGTGATGCCTGCATCTCTCCTCAGCGCGGCCCAGGGCGGGCGGCGTCGTCGACGACGCGCCCTAGCATGCGGACCCGCTGATCTACGAGGCAGCTCGGGCGCGCGCAGCTCGCTCTCTGAGGTTGCTGCTGATACTGGTGCCTTATATCTCGCTAAACCCGCCGCCGTGCCTCGAAACACGAAGTGTAGTTTCCTCGGGTATTCACTTGATATCTGGTCTCTGTGTCATTGGATTGTGGGTGGGGTGATGGCCCAACGTTCCAAATCTCGTGGGCGCGCCTGAGCGTTTGGTGGCTGACTCGCATGACCCAGGGGAGCGCATGGGTTGATACGTGTCACGCGGATCGTGCCCCCCCCCCGATGCAGTACCGAACTCGAGTATCCCTTCCCGCCCAAGATACCATCTAAAAACAAGAGACTACACGAGCCACCGACCAGGCCCCCGAGAAGCTCCAATAGGCCCCACATATACAGCCAATAAGCATCGCAGTTGCCCTAATTGGCCCTACAAATGCCCCCCAAGATGCGCCGAGAGGCGCCAACACTGCATCACAGGGGTCCCGAAGAGACCAACCACGAGATCACAACTAACATGTATATGACCCAATCCAGGCACGGCGGCGGGATGGGCCGTAGGCCACTAGATAGTTGCACAGCGGTTGATTAGCAGGATCTGGGCCCTTGTCTTGCGGATCCACAATGTACAACCACCCCTCCCTCGCTCTCCGATCAGTCACGTTCTCAACGTTCTCTACTCTGCACATCCACCCGAAGCGGCCCTCCCCACACGATTCCCAGATCCTGCTGTACTTAATCGGTGGCCCTATGCACAAGTCACGTGGCCATGCGTTCGCAAACTGCAGCACGCCAGATAAAAACTCGCATGGCGTGCGGATCCACTACTACCACCTCGCATAATGAGTTTCGAGGTCTCGGTGCCACCATGTTACCCCGAGTCAAGGCACACCACTGCGGCCCAGGAACCCCCAAGGACCAGAATGACAGTGTGTCAAAGCGCACACCTGCAGGTCACCACCCACAAAGCAGCGCACCCGATTGCGCTGCCAGGGCATGCAGCCTGACAAAGAGATGGATGGCTCGTACACCCTCGGCTACTCTGCGTGCACACGACAACGTGAGTGCATTTCAGTGGGGTGCGACGGGGTGCAGAGTTTATGCGGAGTTTATGCGGAGTTTATGCGGAGTTTATGCGGATTTTATGCGGAGTTTATGCGGTGGTTTTTCGTGATACACTGTGTAAAAACGATAGGTTTATGAGGACTTTATGTGGAATTTATGCGGAGTTCATGCGGATTTTATGCGTTGTGTCGTGCTGTGCTGTGTCGCCCGTGCGATGCCGGCGGCGCGCGGAATCTTGCCGGCAACCGTCCGGCATCGCGCGGGCTGGATGGTGCGTTGTGTGTAGTGACCTATGCCGAGGGTGTACCTTAGATGCCCCCCTTCAAAATCTGCCGTGCTGGTGTGAGCGCGGCGTTGCTGACCCTCTTGCTGGCAGGATCCGACCTCACTTGGAGTCCTTGTCCTTGTCTTCCCTGTCCACCTTCGAGTGCTTGTGAAGCTTCTTGATCGCGGCCTGGAGGTCGTCGATCGGGTCCCCGAGGACCCTGTTCGCGTTCTGAATCAATATCTCGAACTCTGCCGTGGGCATGTCGCTCTTGACGTGCTGGAGGTCGCCAGCCATGAGCTCGGCGAGCCTGGAATCCGACTCGAGCAGCTTGCAAACCTCTGATAGATTCGGACATGTTGGTGCATCGTCACTGTTATATTTTTACAGCGCTGATGCGCCTCCCCATCCATCCTCCATCTCATCCGCCTCATCCTTCCACCAACTCATCATCCTCCCCCTCCTCCTCCTCGTCCTCGATCGTCCTCCCCATCCTCCGCCTCTCCCGTCTGTCCACCTGACACCCATCAGTATTTATCGTGTTTTGTATAAGTGTGATAAAACATTGATGTGTTGTGTATTGTTACGTTGTTGGTGTTGTTTCTGGTGCTGACATTGGTGTTACTATCGGTTGCATTGTTGTCGGTATTGGTGCTGATTGATGGTGGGGATAATGTTGGTGGTGGCGCTGGCGTTGTGTTGTGTACTTGTGTATCGTGTGCTGATCGCTGCTCTGTTGAGTGTGAGAGAGAGAGAGAAAGCACCTTCTCGTGGGCGTGCTTCAGAGGAGTCTTCATCTGCTCGGAGTCGGCGAACTTCCACCTCGGATCCTTCGACTCGATGAGGCGCATGATGATGGACGCCTGCCCGTTGCAGGTGGTCCACGTGCTCTTGGTCTTCCTGAACGCCACCAGCCAGTCGGGAGTGGCAGCTGCCTTCGACCTGACTGGCCGTGGCGGCTGGGGCTCATCGGCACTCCCCCGCCCCCTCTTGCCGCGGCCGCCAGCGCTGACAGGGGCACCCTCAGCAGGCGGCGCGGCCGCACCAGCCGCTCCTGCACAGCTGCTCGCAGCCGCGCCGTGGGGAGCTGGTGGCGCCGCCACAGGCGGCTGCTCTGCTGGCTGCGCAGCTGCTGCAGCAGCGGCCGTTGCTGCACTCGCTGCTGCGGCACCTGGCGGCGGCAGCGCGCTGCTGTCTGCCTGGCCGTCTGGCGTCGCGCCCGAGCCCTTTGCAGTCTGCACATCCTGCTGCTGCTGCTGCTGCTGCTGCTGCTGCTGCTGCTGCTGCTGCGGCGGCTGCTGTGGCTGGTGCTGCAGCTGATGCTGCGGCTGCTGAGGGAGCGCCTGTGCTGCGCGTGCCAGCTCCCCTGGGACGCGCGGGGGGTGGACCCCTTGCGCAGGAGGGTGCGCCAAGGCTGAGACTGCGACCCAGTCAGTGCCAGAGGGCTCGACGTCGCGTGCAGGCGCCGTCCTTGGGACCACAGCTTTGCTGGCCTCTCCGCTCGAGCCAGCAGGTAGCTGGGGGCCTGTCGAGGTGCGCCACTCGGTCCACCTGCTCCACGTCTGCTTGTACTCGTCCTCCAAGTGATGCTCGACGTGCAAGTAGAGTACACACTCCCCCATATCGTCCCACTTGCACCACTGCTCGCCTAAGGTCGTCGCGTTCGTGGCGTATCTCACCGCACGGCGCATTCCTGCCACGCCACCACCTGATTTGTGCGCTATGCGCTGGAGCGTCATGTAGACGCCCTTCGTCGCCTCGGTCTTGGTGTTCGACTGCTCGTGCTTGTACCCCGACTTCTTCATCCACGCCTCGTACTCCTTCCTGGCCCAATCCCTGCGGAATTCTCGCTGGTTCGCCCAGCCCTTCTGCTCTGCATAGCGCGCCTGCAGCTCCTTGTCATTGCGAAGGGCGTACCCCCAGCGGGAGCCGATCTCGTTGCCCTTGGACGTGGACGTCGGCACGTTGAAGTTGGTGTTCTTCATGTGGTCCCACATGGCCTTCGCCTTGCACTCCTTCTCGTTGGCGTTGCCCGCGTCGGCCGCCGCGCCATCGACGTCGGCGGGCCCCGAGGACTTGACCCCGCGCATGCTGTGCAGCTGTCGCAGGCGGTCGTCCTGGAAGAAGTGCTTGAGCTTCGCCTCCATCACGTCCGCGGTGGTCTCGATGTCGTCGCTGTTGAGGCCCTGCAGCCTCTGCTGGAGCATGTCCACCTCGATGTCGACGGCTGACAGAAGCTTCTCCTTGCAGCACACATCACCATCCAGGTTCTTCGCGCCACCAGCACCTGTAACCTCTGGCTCGCTGTGCCGTGGCGTAGCAGCGCCGCCCGCGTCGTCAGCGCAGGCTGCGCGTGTCTCGTGCTTGCGCAGGTTGGCGGCCGTCAGGAGCTGCTCCTGCTTGCTCGACTGCGGAACGTCCCAGTCATCGTACTCATAACTCGGCTGGCGATCGGGAGGCGGGCTATACTGTGGCTCGGGCTCCTTCTCCGTCCAGTTCCCGATGATGTCCACGGCTGCGCCGTCGTCGACCTGCATGCCCGACGGTGCACCGCCAGCGCTGAAGACCCTGTTGCCCACCACCAGCTCTGCGCCGAGGGTCTCCACCAAAATCTGCTGCTGTCCTTCTGGAAAGTGTAAGGTACCCCTCATCTCCTCTCTCCTTTTCCGTCATACCCCCTCCCTCCCCCGATTCATCACCTCCATACTTCCTCCGCCACCGACCCTTTGTCCCCCCACCCCCGCCAATCCTGTGCCGCGACCGCCCTCGCGTAGGCCGACCTCGCTCAGCGGGACGTCGTCGTCGCTGATCTCGACGGCCGCCTGCGCGAGGACGGCGGGGGGGGGGCATCGCTCGCTTCCCGAACACAGCGTCCCTACATCCAGGCCATTCCCCGCTCGGTTGTTGGACGCACCGCGTGCCCGTCGGCGGCGGGGTGGCGGTGGGGAGCGGGATGACCACCGCCTCCTTTGCACCCGCCTCCGTCATTGCTGATGGCCATACTGTATCCCATGTCCCTCCAACTTCCCCCTCTTCCTCGCTCCTCTGTTACCTTCCTTCCCGTCCTGCCTCCTCCCTCTCCTCGACCTCTTCCGCCCCATCATCCTGCCCATCCTCCGTCCTTCTCATCCTCCTCATCATCCCCTCATCGACCTCGATCATCCTCCTCCTCGAGGTCCCATCCTGCCCGCCCTTCTCATTCTCAGCCCGATCCCTCTCCCCGTCCTCCTCCTCCTACTCATCCTCACCCCCTCCTCCTCGACCCCCCCTCTCGTCCTCCTCCCATCGTCCCCCTTCCCTTCTCGCAGTTCACAGTCGTTTGCCCCGAGCCCCCCACGTCCCCGTGTCCGCCTCATTCATTCCCCCCAGCGTCGTTGGCAATGCCCCATTCGCCTGCAGCGCGTGCTCTGCTGGCGGGCGATCCGCCTCTGCAGGGGCAGCCGCGCCTGCTGCCTTGAGGAAGCCGAAACGAAATCGGACTCGAGGGCTCTCGGGCAGTGCGTCTCAGCGCGAGGAGAGCGAGGATCGAAGAGAGGGGTAAGATGGTGAGGATAGAGGGAGCGGGGAGTGGGCTGAGGATGACGAGGGTGGGAGGATGGGGAGGTGGGACACGGTTCACCAGTTGCCAACCAGGGTTCGGTGTCCGAGGTCATCGATTCCAATCAGTGGTTTCGTTTGAAGGGGTCGGCTTGCCTCGACGCAATCGAAATCTTCGAGGTCGCTCCATCCGTTTAGGTCGTAGGCCGACCCGAGCGGATGTCGACCGCGCGAACGTGTCAGCTGGCCAAGTGATGCACGAACTGTCAGGCTGGTTCTCGACACGAGACACAGGCGAGTACACGCAGTCATCAACCTTGAGCGATCGATGTGTATTCGAGTTGGGCGATGCCCCCCTCTCCCCTGCCACCCCCCAGATGGAGGATGACCAGAGGGATAGCGGGGAGGGGGATCGGGGATTTGCCACAGTTGCAGCAACCTCCTCGGCGCCAGCTGCTGATGCCGATGCGCCTGTTGCTGTCGCTGCGGCTGCTGCCTGACTCGCGCGCCAGCGCTGCTCGGCCAGTTCGCGGATCCCTTGCATCTGCTGTTGTTGCTGTTGCTGCTGCTGCTGCTGCTGCTGCTGCTGCTGCTGCTGGGACTGCTGCTGCGGCACCGATGCGTCGAGTTCCTCTCCCGTGGCCGCGATTGTGCTCGGTGTGCCGCGAGAGCTGGGGGGGGAGCGAGACCTGCTGTCCATCGGCACGCGTCTGATCCAAGTTCTGATATCGTGATAGGTCATACACTGTGTAAGTGTGCAGCGCCAGTGGCACTTGGCTGATCAATTGCGAATGCGACTGCAACGGTAGTCACGAGCGGTGGATAGGCAAAGAGCGGGATGTGTCCAAGCGCCCTCCAGGGGCTGAGCGGGTACGGGGGCGAGGGGAGGGGGAGTTGGGATTGAATGGGATGAGATTGGGGGTAAACAGTGATAGCGACGAGCATGGGGGTGTGGCGCGGAAAGGTGTTATGGGGGAAGGAGGTTGGGAGCTAAGGGGGGGGCAAGCAAGATGCAAGAGCAGGAGGTGGGCAGGGTGGCGATTGTAATACCGACCCGCAGGAGTGAGAGACAGGGGGTGACATTTCGAGTGTGCGAGGGGGGTAGCGTGAGGGGGGCGCAGGGCGAACGGCCGAAGGTAATATGAGGAGGACCTCGACGAGGTCGTCGAGGGTGGAGGATGGCGATCGGCGATCGGCGACTACGGAGTCGAGAAAGGTGCGACGACGGAGGGGGAGTGATCACTTTCGAAAGGGGTGATGTGGGCGATGTCACGCATGTGCGCGGCCGTTCGCAGAGGCGCGCAACTGTGCGCCGCCAGCGGCGAAATGACGCAACACCGCGCTGTCTGCGCAGAATTGCTGATGCCGCCGCCTATGCACTTAGAAGAACCCGCTGCCGATCTCGTCGACGAAGCTCTCGGCAGGGCTGGGGCTGTTGAGGGGGCCAGCTGCCTCGCTGCGCTGGGGAGCGGCCGTCGGCGCTGCGGCCGAAGGCGCTGCATCTTCTGCTGGCGTGGCTGCTGCACCTGCTGCTGCCTCCTTGCGCGCCGTAGCTGGCGGCGCTGTGCTGCGCTGCTGGTCTGCTGCTGCGCGGTGCGTGGTCGCTGCTGGCGAAGACTGCGCTGCAGCTGCTGGCGGTGCTGCGTCTGCTGGCTCCTGGCTGCCGCCTGCTGCTGAATCCTCGACGGCGCTAGGGAGCATCGCAGCTGGCCTGCGGAAGACACCCGTCGGTCGCTTCAGCACCTGCGTCGGCTCATCAGCAGTGTCCGATGTGCAATCATCGTGTTCTGAAGCTGCCTCCTCCTCCTCCTCCTCCTCGCCCTCGAGATCGTCGTCATCCTTGGTGATCTCCTTGCGCGGCGCCTTCGGCGTGGGCTCAACCGCGGCCGCAGCTGCGGCATGACACGCTGCAGGGCGCTTGATCGCTGCTGCAGGCTTCTTCTTCGTGCCTCCGTGGCTGTCGATCCAGGACTTCTTGGCGGTGTCCACCTCGTCCTTGGACTTCGTGCCAGCAGCGAAGGCTTTGCCGAGCTCCACCATCATCGTCTGCACCTCCTCGCGGTCGTAGTGGTCCTGCAACGTGATCTGGCTGACCATGGTCTTCCCTGCTGCATTCTTGGCGCCGTACTCCCAGATCGCCACGAAGGCCGTCGTCGCCTTCCGGGTGTATCGCTCAACCAAGATCCGATGCCCGTCCTTCTCGCCCTGCCACAACCACCCGATGCCCCGCTTGTTCACGGTGCTGGTCGAGTCGTAGAGCATGCCGTTGGTCAGCGACGGGGTCGTGTACTCGTCGCCGTCGTCCCACTTCGCCACCGCGGCTGCGTCGTCTCCCAGCGCCGCGTCGTACCTGACCGTCTGCGAGTACTCTGGCTTGGCCGACGCTGCGCCGAGGTTCTTGCGATATGCTGCCTGTCAGCATGGCGCACAAGCAACGTCGATCGCGAAAACGATGGACGAGCGACTAGGGTTCGGAATCGAGTGCGACTCCATTAACTACACCACAACACACACGGCACATAAAACACACATAAAATACACATAAAATACACATAAATTACTCATAAGTTACACGTGCACTAGATGGAGTGCGACATTGGCGAATATCATTGCGTCGATAGGATGCGAGGACGATGACAACGGGAGTGGGGGGGGAAGAGGAATATGGAGGGGATGAGGATGATGATGAGGAGGAGGAGGATGAGGAGGAGGAGGAGGAGGAGGAGGAGGATGAGGATGAGGAGGAGGAGAAGGAGGATGAGGAGGAGGATCGAGGAGGAGGAGGACGGCAACGACAGGAAGGATGCCGACGACGCGACGATGACGGCGGCGACGGGTTGGTAGGATCCGTGCCTGCATGTGTTTGTGGTAGCCGTACGTCCACTCGTTGGCCGCCAAGCCCTCCTCGGGTGGCGGGCGAGGGGCATTGTTAACAAGTTTATCCTCCACCTCATCTTTCCTCTCATCCCTCCTCCTCCTCCTCCTCCTCCTCCTCCCTCCTCCTCCTCCTCCTCCTCCTCCTCGAGGGTCCTCGATCATCGTCCTCCTCGTCGTCGGCATCGTCGTCGTCGTCGGCCTCCTCCTCCTCCTCCGTTCTCCCCCGCCGCTTCCCTCTTCCTCCCTCATCCCTCATCCCTCCCCCCTCCTCCACCTCCACTTCTTCCATCTTCCCTCCTCCCTCCTCCTCCTCCGCGGGGCACTCCTTGTCGATCAGCGGCGCGAGCCAGCCGGGCTTGTTCCCGCGCGTCCTCGGAGCGGGGAGGGGGCGGCGTCGAGGATGGACGCAGGCAGCGGAAGAGGATCGGACGGAGGACGGATGAGCAGCACGAGTAGGCGGGAGGATGATGATGAGGAGGAGGGTGCGGGGGGACGAGGAGGAGGGATGAGGAGGAGCAAAGAGGGATGAGGAGGAGGCGGAGGAGGAGAAGGACAGGGAGTGGGATGGGGGAGGAGGCTCGAGTAGGAGGATGAGGATCGAGGAGGCGAGGAGGAGGAGGAGGAGGAGGAGGAGGATCGAGGCGAGGAGGAGGAGGAGGAGAAGGAGGAGGAGGCCCCAACGGTCCTGAACCTGAGCACCGCCTGATCCGCGTGCCGAAGCATGGCTCGGATCTGCCTGGCGACCAGCGAGCACCACGCATCCATCTCGCCCGACAGCCGCCACGAGTCCTCGTGGAACTCCGCCAGGGTCTGGAGCTGCTGCTTCAGCGGTGCCGACGGGGGTGGATGGGGAGGATCGGAGGTTGATCGAGGAAAGGAGCGGGCGAGGATGTTAACAAGGATCTAACGAGGACGGAGTAACACCCATGGCCTGGCTGAGATTGGTCGCAGGCTTGATCGCCGCGCGCAGCGCGATGATGAGCTCCATGTGCCCGGCCAGCGCGTCGGGGTCGACGGGGTCGTCCAGCCTGTCCGTGTAGCCGAGGTCCGCGCCGTCCTTGATGAAGTCGGTGAGCGCATCCAGCACGCCGCTGGCGTGGCCGTCGCCGCGTGGGCGAGCCCCCCCCATGATGGTCGGGGTGGGGGGGGGGGCTGAGAGGGACAGAGCCTAAATGGCTATAGACGAGGGGGGGATATCCGAAGGGGAACGATCGTGTTGTCCGTCCCCCTGTGCGCCCTCTCCTCCTATCCAATCCTGCCGTTCTAATCGCTCGCCATTCGCCGAATGGGCAGGGGCAGGACACTACAACGTCGGCGAGTACATGATTGCTTTGCTTGCGTGCTTGCTGTGCTTGCTTGCTTGATTGCTTGCACACTTATTTTCAAAGCAGAGCAGGAAGAGGAGGGAGGATGGAGGGAGGAGGAGGGATGATGATGAGGAGGAGGAGGGAGGAACGATCTCTCAAGCGCTCTCTGTCCAGGGCTTACGGGTTCTAGTACTATAGGGGTGGGGGGGGGCAAATTCCTAGAGTTTCTTGGCGCTCCCGCGCGCTCCTGGGCTCGGTCGCATGGATCATCAAGATATTGTTGACACCCCTCACAAGGATCGTGGCCACCGAGAGGATCCCGAACGCGAGTGCTTCCCTTCCTGGCCCAAGACAGCCCCGACAGCCTCTAAAGAAACCGCAGTGGAGTCAAACACATGCCCCAAAGACGGCCCAAAATGTCCCAAAGAGGTTCCCAAGAGGCTCCAAAGTTGCCATACTAGGCACTGCAGCTGCCCCCACGAGGTCCCGAGAGGCGGCACCACTGTTCCTCATAGGCACCAAAGAGGTTAACCACGATATCCTAACCAACATCAATGATGCATCTAACCCACGACCCAAACACGGAGGCAGGCTGGGTCGAATGTAATTATATATGTCTTATACTACTAAAAATAAGAATCCTGGCTACATAGCATGTCGGTTCTTATTTTAAGAAGCTTGGAACCTCTGGGTCCTCCTCCTCCTCCTCCCTCCTCCTCTGGGCACCTCCCCCGGGGCGCGGATCCACCGGATCTGTCCGGATCTGTCCGGAAACGGTGCCGGAGGCCGCTCTGGGCTCCTCTGGGCACCTCCCCCGGGGCCGGTTTTGTGAGGATGTCTCAAGCGAGGGCGCCGGTTTGGGATTCGTCACCGGATCCAGCGGATCCACCGGATCTGTCCGGAAACGGTGCCGGAGGCCGCTCTGGGCTCCTCTGGGCACCTCCCCCGGGGCCGGTTTTGTGAGGATGTCTCAAGCGAGGGCGCCGGTTTGGGATTCGTCACCGGATCCAGCGGATCCAGCGGATCCACCGGATCTGTCCGGAAACGGTGCCGGAGGCCGCTCTGGGCTCCTCTGGGCACCTCCCCCGGGGCCGGTTTTGTGAGGATGTCTCAAGCGAGGGCGCCGGTTTGGGATTCGTCACCGGATCCAGCGGATCCAGCGGATCTGTCCGGAAACGGTGCCGGAGGCCGCTCTGGGCTCCTCTGGGCACCTCCCCCGGGGCCGGTTTTGTGAGGATGTCTCAAGCGAGGGCGCCGGTTTGGGATTCGTCACCGGATCCACCGGATCTGTCCGGAAACGGTGCCGGAGGCCGCTCTGGGCTCCTCTGGGCACCTCCCCCGGGGCCGGTTTTGTGAGGATGTCTCAAGCGAGGGCGCCGGTTTGGGATTCGTCACCGGATCCACCGGATCTGTCCGGAAACGGTGCCGGAGGCCGCTCTGGGCTCCTCTGGGCACCTCCCCCGGGGCCGGTTTTGTGAGGATGTCTCAAGCGAGGGCGCCGGTTTGGGATTCGTCACCGGATCCAGCGGATCCAGCGGATCTGTCCGGAAACGGTGCCGGAGGCCGCTCTGGGCTCCTCTGGGCACCTCCCCCGGGGCCGGTTTTGTGAGGATGTCTCAAGCGAGGGCGCCGGTTTGGGATTCGTCACCGGATCCAGCGGATCCAGCGGATCTGTCCGGAAACGGTGCCGGAGGCCGCTCTGGGCTCCTCTGGGCACCTCCCCCGGGGCCGGTTTTGTGAGGATGTCTCAAGCGAGGGCGCCGGTTTGGGATTCGTCACCGGATCCACCTCTGTCCGGAAACGGTGCCGGAGGCCGCTCTGGGCTCCTCTGGGCACCTCCCCCGGGGCCGGTTTTGTGAGGATGTCTCAAGCGAGGGCGCCGGTTTGGGATTCGTCACCGGATCCACGGATCTCTGTCCGGAAACGGTGCCGGAGGCCGCTCTGGGCTCCTCTGGGCACCTCCCCCGGGGCCGGTTTTGTGAGGATGTCTCAAGCGAGGGCGCCGGTTTGGGATTCGTCACCGGATCCAGCGGATCGGATCTGTCCGGAAACGGTGCCGGAGGCCGCTCTGGGCTCCTCTGGGCACCTCCCCCGGGGCCGGTTTTGTGAGGATGTCTCAAGCGAGGGCGCCGGTTTGGGATTCGTCACCGGATCCAGCGGATCCACGGATCGGATCTGTCCGGAAACGGTGCCGGAGGCCGCTCTGGGCTCCTCTGGGCACCTCCCCCGGGGCCGGTTTTGTGAGGATGTCTCAAGCGAGGGCGCCGGTTTGGGATTCGTCACCGGATCCACCGGATCTGTCCGGAAACGGTGCCGGAGGCCGCTCTGGGCTCCTCTGGGCACCTCCCCCGGGGCCGGTTTTGTGAGGATGTCTCAAGCGAGGGCGCCGGTTTGGGATTCGTCACCGGATCCAGCCGGATCTGTCCGGAAACGGTGCCGGAGGCCGCTCTGGGCTCCTCTGGGCACCTCCCCCGGGGCCGGTTTTGTGAGGATGTCTCAAGCGAGGGCGCCGGTTTGGGATTCGTCACCGGATCCACCGGATCTGTCCGGAAACGGTGCCGGAGGCCGCTCTGGGCTCCTCTGGGCACCTCCCCCGGGGCCGGTTCTTGGGCACCTGGGGCCGGTTTTGTGAGGATGTCTCAAGCGAGGGCGCCGGTTTGGGATTCGTCACCGGATCCAGCGGATCTGTCCGGAAACGGTGCCGGAGGCCGCTCTGGGCTCCTCTGGGCACCTCCCCCGGGGCCGGTTTTGTGAGGATGTCTCAAGCGAGGGCGCCGGTTTGGGATTCGTCACCGGATCCAGATCCAGCGGATCCACCGGATCTGTCCGGAAACGGTGCCGGAGGCCGCTCTGGGCTCCTCTGGGCACCTCCCCCGGGGCCGGTTTTGTGAGGATGTCTCAAGCGAGGGCGCCGGTTTGGGATTCGTCACCGGATCCACCGGATCTGTCCGGAAACGGTGCCGGAGGCCGCTCTGGGCTCCTCTGGGCACCTCCCCCGGGGCCGGTTTTGTGAGGATGTCTCAAGCGAGGGCGCCGGTTTGGGATTCGTCACCGGATCCACCGGATCTGTCCGGAAACGGTGCCGGAGGCCGCTCTGGGCTCGTGCTCTTCGCGCCGGGGGTGAGGATGACGTGAGTTCCACAGAAACTCCCTCAAATCATTGTTCTTCTCGTGCTCTTTCTCCTCTTCATCCTTCTTGTCCTTGCGCCTGTGTACCTCCTCGTAATCCTCCTGGTCCTCCTCGATGTCCCCTCGCCCTCTACGCCTTCCTTCTCCTCCTCCTCCTCGTCCTCCTCCTCCTCCTCCTCCTCCTCCTCCTCGTCCTCCTATCCCTGCGTTTCTTCTCCGTATTGCGAGCCGAGTGGACAAACGCGGCGCTTCCCCGCTCTTGTCTTGCAAGATTTCCCGAGGCCCCAGAACGCGGCTCGGAATCTAAACGTCCAACATGCCCAAATTGTCCCAACGGACCGGCCGGGGGCTCTCTCAGGGGTCGCCCCAGCACGCAAAAGGGCCCACGAGATCGCCCCAAGAGGGGCCCCAAAAGCACGTTAGAAAACCCCATGGGGGCCTAAGGCGGTCCCAAGACAGTGACGCGACTGCCAAGAGTTGCCACAGACAGCGTCCAGAAGACCCCAAATGGCCCCAACACGGCTCAAGAGGATGTTAGGAGGCCTCGAGAGGCTCCCAAGAGACACCCAAGTAGCCTCGAAGCGGTCCCCAGAAGCCTTTAAGAAACCTTGGATTTGCGGCCGAACCACGGTTGCGGGATGGGCCGAACGCCACTGCATGTTAATATCGCCGAACATCCCAGTTCCATCGTTTTTGAACCAACCCACTGTGTGGTCATAGTAGCTGGCCACGATGATATCGATCTTACCATCGGAATCAATGTCACCAACGGTTACGATACGGGCGCCATTGCTGCTGTAGGTAACCTGCTCTGGGTCGCCGAACTGTCCGCTCCCGTCATTCCGGAACCAAGCAACAGTGTTGTCAACGGCCGATGCAGAAACCAAGTCCATGTCGCCATCGTGATCGAAATCTGCGGCGACAGCACACCTCGCGCCCATTGCCTGAGTTGTGACAACTTGACGGGTCTGGAACACATTGTCCGTCACACTGGAAGATGACAAGCAGCACGAACAACTCTGGGTCGAGCTGCCCACGCGCGCATGCCAAGCCAAGAGACCAACACTAAGTGCAGTTGTGGGGCTTGGATATAATGTAAAGGGCGTGTTCGAGAATCCCGAGGGCATGGCCTGACTCAAGATATCGGGAGCAGATTGCCGCCTCGAGCTCGAACCCTGCGGAGACAGAGTACACACTGTCAACACCCCATCACCTTGCATGCCTGCGGACAGGGGAGAAACAAGAAACAAGAAAGTTGGAAGAGACGGGCGGGAACGTATATTCTCATCCAGGGGGGACATGTACAATCCCTTCCTCTATCCCTGTCCCTCCCCCCTTTCCGCTCTCCCTCGTCCCTTCCATCCCCATGCTCTCTCGTTCCATCCCTCGCATCTACCTGCCCCCCTCCGTCCTCAGCTGCGTCCGTCCTTCCACCCCTTTACCCGCGGCTACACGTTAGAAAGGCTCCAGGCAGGAGTGGTCTCTGGTGCGCGACGTTCGGGGGCCGCGGGGGGCCAAATCCAAGCGCGCATTGCCGTGCTGGGGGACCCCACACCAGAGGTCACTCCAGCGACGGGCCCCCTCCTTCCACCCCCCTCCTTGCCAGGGCAGCTGCCGAAGGACCTCGTGAGGAAGCGAGCGGATGTGACAGGCCATGAGAGCAGCCGCCCCTTTGACGGAGCTCGGGGCCTTGTCAGCGGAGTGCCTGCACCATCGAGCAGCGAGGGACATCGTGTGCGGCACGGACTGCGAGCTGGACGGGCCCGACAGGGAGGCTTCTCCGTAGCCCAGGGGCAAGCCGGCAACGCCCCTGGAGGCAGACCGACCGTGCGGAGCGGCACGGCCTGAAACCAGCGCAGCGCGGCGGGCACCGTAGGAGTCGCAGCAGACGCTGCGCCCTGGAGAGTTCGCGGCGGAGAGATATTCGTGGTCAGCCCATCTTGTGGGCACCAGCACGCGCTGGGGGCGTCAGCGAATCAGCTCACGTAGCTGGTTTTCCCAGCGCAGCCGTGCGACGAAGGCCAAGCGTCGAGCGGCGGGGCCGAAACCTGCTGCGCGCAGCAAATGTCGTCCGGCCCGAGCCCAGTTGGGCGTTGCTTCATGGGGGTGCGATCAACGGGGGAGGGGGGTGGGAGGGGTGGGGCACGTGAACCTGTCGGGCCCCAATAGCAGGAGGAGGCAGAGGAGGGGGACGAGCAACAGGCTGGTGAGGAGAGGGAGGTGGATAGGGACCAGGACGCTTTCGAGGAGGGGGGCAAACCTCCTCCACTGAATGGGACCCAGGGACACGAACAAATAGGCACAAATCAAAGGACTCCCCATGAATTCCATATTTCCTGGATGTTCGTCTTCCCCTCCACTTCCCATGTTTTCCATATTTTCTGGGCCTCAGCGATTGTCGGTGTCTGTGTTATTTTCCCCCTCCTGATCCTCCTCCGACCCTTGCCGTGAACGCAAGCGGCCCCTGACAGAAGCGGGTCCTGGACCATGGGGCCTCCTCCCGGGACCAGCTGTTCTTCCCGAACCGTTTCCTGACGGCGGTCCTGGCCCCCGTGGAGGGCCCCTTGGCGGCGCGCACAAGGGGGTAGGGGGAGGGGGGAAGGCTTCTTAGAAGCAGGCTGCTTCTTAGAAGGCGCCGGCCTTACATCTACAAAGAAGGCCCGCGCCTTCTAAGAAGCCGGGGTGCTTCTAAGAAGCATTACCCCCTCCCCCTACCCCCTTCTGCGCGTGGCCAAGCCCCGGGAGCCAGAAAACGGCCAAAGACCTGAGGACTCGCTTCCCGCTGGACACCCTCTCCTCCATGGCGATCCTCGGAGGCCAAGGCGCCGCCACCGAGAGGGGCGCGCCTTGTCCCGGATGACGGCGCCCCAGTTGCCGGCGCCCTTGAACGCCTCGCACGGCGGGGGGAGCCGCGTCGTGAAAAATTCTCGGAGGGTTTTGAGTGTAATTTTCTGCCTCGGGGGGCCCTCGCCAGGCCCCGGGACTGTCAGAGAACGACCCAATATGAAAAGCAAGTCGCCAGGAAGGGCTCCAAAGCTCGGGGGAGCCATGTTGAATACAACAAGGCGACATCCGATGTTTGGGCAGCACATGAGGTCGGAGGATCGCACCGCATCGCCGATGCAGCAGCGACGTCTGGACGGACAATATCGTACTCCGCATGGCGCCGCATCGCCGACGTATCAACATCGCCGATATACTCCAGCACTATTCGGGCGGCCTGGATATTCCTCCTCCTCCCTCCCACGATTCGGGCGTCGCCAGAAATCGCGCCCGCCGTCTCTTCATCTCGTTCGGCCTCCTGGTAATATTTTAATTGTTCAGGGTTTCGGCATATGGCCGAAGGGTAGGTGAGAGGGGGATATGGGTCTGGGAGTCGATCTGGTTTTGCACGAAACGTAAACAGACTGGGGAAGAAGGACGCTGACCAGTCGCACAAAGTAGCCGCCAAGAGCAGCCACCAGGATCTTGTCCATGGAGGGGAAGGGCGAGGGGGGAGCAGGGGCCGTCGCCGATCGGCGAAACAATGCGGGGCGGCTTCCCCGCTACTGGGCCGCCCGAACAATACTCGGCAGGAAAAGCAAACCCCCGGACAGAGGTCAACATCCCAAGGGGGGCTCACGCCGCGAATAGGCTGCCCCACCAGAAGAAGGCCCTCCTCCTGTCTTCCTCCTCCTCCTCCTCCTCCTCCTCCTCCTCCTCCTCCTCCTCCTCCTCCTCCTCGGTGCCAACTCATCGGATCCTCTTATGCTAACATGCTGATCGACGCTACTCGACGCGAGTCGACACCAATCGGCGCTAAATCGCCGCGCATCGACGCTACATGGCGCTTTTTCATCGACTGCCAGACGCCAGCGCACGCGAGTGCACTCTGAGGGCGAAATTGCGAGGACATGCAAGAAGGCTCCCATGATTTGCTCCCGAACCCTCCCTCCCTCCCCCCCCCCTCCTCTTCCTCCTCCTCCCTCCGGCCCACCCGTCTGGCCCGACGATGCGCGAGCCAGGCGCGCCGCGCCGCGCCAGCGTCGCTCGGTGGGGCGCGCGGCCTCCTCCGAGGGCGGGGGCGCTTCTGACCCTCGACCTCCGCACCTCCGGCCTCAAAACTTCCGCGCTCCAGGCGCCGCCGCGGCGCGGCCGAGGCGGCCGCCGAGACTGTCGCTGCAGCCTCGACGGCAGGCGCCGCTGCGGCCGCGAGGGCGGCCGCCGCTGCGCGGCACCTCCCGCGCGGCACGCGGGAGGTGGAGGTCGAGGAAGGAAGGCAGAAGGGGCTCCTCGGAAGCCCTCCCGGCTTATTAGAAACCTTCTCAGAGGCCTCCGAAAACCTTCCCGGGCCCTGTCTACGAAAACCCCCGCCTTCGAAGGCGCCCACCCTCCCGCCTTCTCTTCGCCCTCCTAGCAGGCCACACCCCTCGCGACCAACCCCCCTTCGCAGCGCCAAGCCGTGATCTCGCGCGAGCTGGCGCTTTTCCTCAACCTCGGCTTCTCGAATAGCCCGACCACGGGCCTTAACACATACCATGAATTCTGGCTTGGGTTCTCGCATGGTAGACGCTACGGCACCTGATGGGCCGTAGCGCAACATGGCGGACCGTAGGTGGGGTGGTGTCGTTGTTTTTTGTCGACAAGCGTCCCGACGAACAAAAACAACGTTTTGTCATGATCTCGGCCTTCGGGGGTCAGCTGCGGGCCGCGGGATCCGCAACAATCAAACTGGGACGAAGAACTGGTCCCAAGGATGGGGTCGAGAGCTTAAGAGACCCGCGATCTGAACACATATCGCAACGCAAAAGGTCGAGAGAGCTCCGCCACACGGAAAATCCGCCGACCCCTTGGGGTCATCGGCGTGTGAGATGCTTCCCCCCTCCCCAAACCCCTCCCCCCGGAGCCTGGTCCGGTCGTTTTGGAGGGGGGGGGGGGGGGTCCGGCCGGATTCCCCGGGATCCGCCGGCGCGGTCCGGGGGGGGTCATCCGCTCCAGAGAGTCTGCTGGGGGGGCCGCAAACGAGCGAAGAGGCTCCCAAGAAGCTCTGCAGACGGTCCAAGAGGGCCCCGAGTCGCCGAAAAAACACTCGAAGACGGTCAAGATGGCCTCCAGATGGCCCCAGATGCCTCCAAGACGCCCCAAGAAGCTTCCAAGACGCCTCCCAAGATGGCCCCAAGAGGCCAAAATCGTCGATTTCCATTGGTTTTTTCAACGTTTTTGGCCTTCGCGTTTTTTCGGGCTTCCGACGCTCCAAGACGGCGAAAGAAGCCCCCAAGACGGCATCAAGACGACCCGAGAGGCTCCCAAGTGGGCCCCAACACGGCCCAAGAGCGCCTCAAAACGGCTCAAGAGGGCCTTCAGACAGTCCAAGAGGGCCCACAGAGGGGCCCAAGAAAGGCTCCAGACGGGGACCACGAACCTAAAATTCTAGCCTTCCGCCCCAAAAGGCGCCAAGGAGGCCCCAAGAGGCCTCCAAGAGGCTCCAAGAAGCCCCCAAGAGGCCCCCAACAAGCCCAAAAAAAGCCCCAAGCTGCCCCAAAACAGCTCCCCAGAAGCCTCCAAACTGCCTCCCGCAGGCCCCCGAGAGGATTCTCACGACGACGGCGCCAGAGGCTCCCACAACGGTCAACGAAGCCCCCAAGATGGCCCCAAAAAGGTGCCCAGCCTACGCCGTCGAGTCTGTCGCCGCCATTGTCGTCCTCGTCGTGTTCTCCTGCTCCTTCTCATCCTCCTCTTCCGCCCCCTCCTCCCGTCTCCCCTCTCAGCTTTCTGTCTCGTATTCCCTCCACTGGCTCACTTTTCACCTTCTCCGCCTTTGGCTGCTCCCCCATCCTCCCTCCTCCACGTCCCCCTTATCCATCCCGTCCCCAGCGGTCAGATTCCTCGCAACTTCCGTGCCTTGTCGCAATGCTCGTCACTTGGTTCCGCCGGGCGTTTCGGAGGGTCTCTCCGCGGCGCTCGTCCCGCTTTAAAACACTTCGCGCACACAACTGGGTTGTTTCGCTTGAAATAATTCTTCTTCTGGTCTTTCGACAAATGGCCCCCGTCTGAAAACGCTGGTTTCTTCCCGTCCCCGTTCGGTGGGCACGCGGAGCATTCAAACTTTTTCGCCCCCGTGCGCGCATCGTGACACGCGCGGCACACGACTGGGCGATGCGCCTGGCCCGTCTTCCTATAATGTACTTTCTGGTTATCGGACAAATGGCTCAAGTCTGTGAACGCGGGCGCCTTCCCATCCGCCCCCGTCGGGCATGCTCCACAACGGAAAATCTGGGCCTCCGATTTTTCGTGGCACGCGCGGCACATGACCGGGCGATGCGTTTGGCCCGTTCTCCTGTAATGTTCTTTCTGACTGTCCGATAAATGGCTCACGTCTGTAAACGCGGGCCTTATCCATCCCGTCCCCAGCGGTCAGATTCCTCGCAACTTCCGTGCCTTGTCGCAATGCTCGTCACTTGGTTCCGCCGGGCGTTTCGGAGGGTCTCTCCGCGGCGCTCGTCCCGCTTTAAAACACTTCGCGCACACAACTGGGTTGTTTCGCTTGAAATAATTCTTCTTCTGGTCTTTCGACAAATGGCCCCCGTCTGAAAACGCTGGTTTCTTCCCGTCCCCGTTCGGTGGGCACGCGGAGCATTCAAACTTTTTCGCCCCCGTGCGCGCATCGTGACACGCGCGGCACACGACTGGGCGATGCGCCTGGCCCGTCTTCCTATAATGTACTTTCTGGTTATCGGACAAATGGCTCAAGTCTGTGAACGCGGGCGCCTTCCCATCCGCCCCCGTCGGGCATGCTCCACAACGGAAAATCTGGGCCTCCGATTTTTCGTGGCACGCGCGGCACATGACCGGGCGATGCGTTTGGCCCGTTCTCCTGTAATGTTCTTTCTGACTGTCCGATAAATGGCTCACGTCTGTAAACGCGGGCGCCTTCCCATCCGCCCCCTTCGGGCATGCCCCACAACGGAAAACCTGGGCCTCCGACTTTTCCAGGCACGCGTGGCACATGACAGGGCGATGCGCCGTGCCCGTGTCCCAATAATGCCTTTTCTGACTCACCGTCAAATGGCGTGTGTCCATGATTTCGGGTCCCTTTCCATCCGCCCCCTTCGGGCATGCGGAGCACCGTAGCACCCGCGACTTCTCGTGCTCCTCCTGGCATGATCGGCACATCACTGGTCTATGGCCTGCGCCCGTTTTGTGGTACTTCTGCAGTTGATCCGGCGTCAAATGTCGTGTGTCTGTGAACGTCCCCCCTGTTCCATCCGCTTCTGACGGACACGCAGAACATTTCAGCGGCTTCTGTTGGCGCGCAGCTCGTCGCGCAGCGTTCATCTCGTTCTCGCACTCTCTTTCCTTCTGCGATTTGCTCCACTTGTTCCACCCGCCTTTTCTTTTCCCCGCGCACTTCTTGCAGAGCTTCTCTCCCGCGCTTTTCGTCGCATACTGGTTCGCCGCAATTTCTGCCTCCGTTTTCAGGAATTCCAGGCATTCACCGCATCGAATCTTAAACTTCTCCTGCACCTGCCCCCGCCACGCCTCCGATGTCTTCCGTGACTTCCGTGCGGCGGCGGGCCCTGCGCACCGGTCGCATTTGCTTGTCCGCACGAACACTCTATTCCTTTCGACCCCCCCTCCCGCCACTGTGGACGCCATCTCAGCCCATTGCTCACAAGTCGTGCACCACTTTTCTCCTGCCCCCTTCAAATTCTCCATGCAGTCGCAGCAGAAGCTCGGGCCCGACTTCGCGGCGAACTCATTCGTCGTGAATTCAGCCTTTTCCTTCACTTCGCAGCATTTCCCGCACGTCTTCCGCGGCATCACCTTCTTCTCGATTTCGGACCACGGCAACGTCTCCCCGCGCAACTTTTGCAACAACAGCTTCGTTCCTTCCATGCCTCCTTGCGTGTGCGGCTGTCTCGAAAATGGCCGATAGATGAGCAAGCCGCGGCGAGTCTTCACGCGCGTTATGGCCACGTAGCTCGACATCCAGCTGACGTTCCTGCCTTCCTCCAAATCCGCTATAACTGCGTCGAGCGTCCGCCCTTGCGCTGCGTGCGCCGTGCAGGCCAACCCGGGTGAAATTAAAAACTGTCTCCGTCGCACCCCCAACACGGGTTTCTTGCGGTACGAATCCAGGTGCCACGTTCTGGCACGAGGGACAATGGGATAGAGCCCTGGTCCCGGCATCCCTTTGAGCGTCCATTTGTCGGTGTGAAAATCTAACACGATTTGCCTTGGCATCTCACGAAGCACTCTCGACGCCACGTCCTCCACGTCTGGCTCGTCTTCATCCACCACCCACGAATGTATCGTCGCGCGGCACCCCCGTAGCAATTGCTTCTCTGACCGGTCCAAATGGTCCGTGAGTGCAACTGGCATGCCCACGGCAAGCGGCAACCAACCTGGCATGTCTGCACAGGCTTTGTCGTGGTATCCGAGCCACCGCACTTTGTCTGCTGAGGTGCATGGCCGTTCCTGAAACGTTGCGTGACGTGCCGTGTCCCGCGCATACACCCACGAAATCTGTTTCTCCTGGCACGCCGCCCAGTCTACAGCACGCTGCCGCGCTACCTTGCACTTCACATCCTGGTTCGGATAAATCGCTGTGGCTTCGACGAACTGCGGAAGTGCGAATCGTTCGTCTGTCGGACTCGTCGCTACGAGACATCGACGCTTTCTTTCCTCTTTACACTTGTCACACTCCCGCTCATTATTTTCTGCGATAGCTTCAACGTTCTGCGCGCAGGCTTGTGAACCACACATTGGCTTGTCATCCAACCAAGACCCTGGAACGTCTGTAGGTCTTCCATGCAGAAACTGGTGTGTCCTTTCGGTCAAGGCCCCCCGTCGGAACTCGTCCTGTACTCCCAGGAACCACTCGTCTTTCTCTTCCAAGCGCTTGCACTCCACCAATTCGGTCATCCCCGCCACCGACCCTGGCCCGTCGCCCCAGAAGATGGAATGACCATGATCTTCTTCGGCGCTTGGCGCATACTGCCTCGCTTTCCGCACCCACGACGTCGGAATCGCATTCAACGGGGTTCCGCCGGGAGGTTCCAACTGGTAGAAGTCTCCGCAGAACAATACATTCACACCCCCAAACGGCCGGTCCACCTTATCGGAACCCACCTTCCCTTGCCTCGCTTCCGACATCACAGATCGCAAGTGCGCATCCAGTTCTGCAAGGAAATTTGCACTCACCATACTGATTTCGTCAATGATGAGCCAACGCCACTGTTGAATTCGCTTCGCTGCCTCAACCTTCTTTGCACCCGGCTCTCCACGCCTTTTACTGGCGTCCTGACCGGAGCCGTATGGACTCATCCCAAAGGCGGCGTGCAACGTGTGCCCGTCCAGACTGGACGCGTTCGTGGCTTGTAACGCAGCCACTTGAAAGTCCAGGCCGTGTTCCCAACCCATCACGCCCTCGAAAACGTGCTTCCGTAAGGTGTCCACCACGAAGCTCTTCCCTGTGCCTGGGCCTCCGTGCTGAACTGCCACTTGTGCCGTCGTTTTCCTGACACTCAGCAATCATCCTGTTGACGACCTTCTCGACGACCTCTCGCTGTTTCTCATTCATATCAACGACGCGATCGCTGCTGGGTCCGCGCAAACGTGCCTTCCACCGCCGCAACTCCTCAACACCGCCTCCGGGGACCTTTTTCACGCGACCCTCCTCTTCTTCGGAACCCTCCAACGCATTCCCGCTTGTCTTCGTCTGAGATGCCCGAGCTTCTGCTTCGCGTCGCTTGAGCTCTGCTTCTGGCACGTCTACGCGCCCGTCTGTTCTCGCCCACGCTCCTCTTGCGTCCCCTCCTCCTTCACCCGCTTCTCGCCCCCATACACGCGTCGACAATGACATGGCTTCTGCACTCAGCCGACGCGCCTCAGCTGTAGCGGCTGGCGTCTCCCTTTTATCGTCCTCTAGGCGCGTCCCCCCAACGTGCACGCGGCGCCGGACCACAGAGCCTCCAACAGAGCCCCTCCCAAAACCGGCGATCGCCCCAGAAAAAAAAACAAGGGGTCGGCGGATGTGGCGTAAGCTTGAAGAATCTACAATGACCGTGTGCCTCCTTAGCTCACATGCGCTGATACACGAATTGGTAACGGAGGAGGCACCTAGATATGCGCACACAATCAAGCCAGCGAAACTGCTCCCAGTTGGCGCACGGCCATTCAAATGAGTCGAAGTAGGCAGGTTAATGACTTGCCATGTGCGACGTGTTGGCCACCAGTAATTCCAACACTCCCAAACCGAAGCAATATTGGTCTGTCGTGCTTATCTTCCTGTCTCAGGGCACATACGTGTTCACAGGATGAACCAAGCTACACAAACAACGAACAATCAAGGTATGCCATGGTACGCCCCCCCCCCCCTGGGAAAACACGACTCTTGCAGCCAAGGCAGACGGAACAACTATCGCATCGCCTGTATCATTTTCTTCGTGGTGCGGAACAGCATGAGATTGCCTGATCACGGTTCGCGGTGTCGCCTCCGATCCCCGTATCTCCTCCACCCATCCGCTGCAAGCTGCATGAAGTGCAATGTAAGCTTCAAGCAGGCGGGTTTTCTCGGCTGCAATGGGTTCTTGAATCCAACACCGTGCCGTGCCGTAGGCACGCTGGGGTGAATTAGAATGCGTGTATGTTGCCTGGTATGGTCTCTTTATGGCTTCTTGCGCGCTTCATAGCCATAGCGAAGGCCTCCCCTACTCCTCCGAGAATCTCCGCCCATGCTCTGCATCATCCAAAGCGACTATAAACACGGCACATCGAAGTCCCAGAGGCGAAAAGATGTCTGTAGGCTACCCCAAGAGCCCCAATAAGCATCCAAGAAAACGCCAAACGAGACCTCCCGCGAAGCCCACAAAAACGGACAACGTTGAACATCAGCTGTTTCCGATGTTTTCTCGGCTTGAGATAGATCGCCTCGACAAGCTTCCGAGAAGCCCCAGAACCGCCCGAGACGGCCAACACGGCCTCAAGAGCGACGCTATCCGATCTCAAGCGCGCTCTCTTCGGCTTCCAGACGGTCCAATACAGCCGAAGGCCGCCCCAGAACTGCTGCAAGGGGCCGCATGACCATCCAACAGCCGCCAACGATTGGCGGCGCGCACAAGGGGGTGGAGGGAGGGGGGAGGGCTTCTTAGAAGCACCTCTGCTTCTGAGAAGGCGCGGGCCTTATCTATAGATGTAAGGCTGTCGCCTTCCAAGAAGCAGCCTCCTTCTAAGAAATCCTCCCCCCTCCCTCCACCCCCTTGTGCGCACCGCCAAAACGAGCGGAGGAGCCGTTCGGCCCCCTCGGCCACAGCAGGGCGGGTCACCGTTCGCCAGCGGCTGCGGGTGGAATCCCTTCGGCACCAGCAGGTCGGCGTCCTGCACTGCGCCGCCCCCCCGGGTGGCGGCGCGGCGCGACGGGGGCGCGGCCGCGGCTGCTGCCAGCCCTGCTTGAGATCGTTGTTTTGCATGTTACGGCGACAACCAAGATTATCCTGTGGGGCGGGGGAGAGAGTAACAGAGGGGGTTATCCTGTGTGGGGGGGATGGGGGCCGGCCGACAACCTGACATGTTCGCTTTGGGCAGCCCGACGTATGCACCCGCGCACCAATACTGCGTACCCCCATTAGGCCATGCGCAATCGACAAGGTCAGGTTACAAGCGGGGCAGGGGGGGCGGGGCCGCTAACCTGCGCGATCGCCAGACACTTACATAAAAGTCTCCTTGGAGCAACGCCAAGGGGGGACACCACGAAGGACGGCAAGATAGGTCAGCATCAAGTCGGGAAAAACGGGTCGACTGGAAATGTGCATCGGATCGGACCGCCTCGGCTCGGAATCGGAATCGGATCGACTTGGCGGCGCCAGGATACCTAACGGCGTCATGCAAACCTGCGGACGCATCGGCTCGTCAGAAAAACTGAGGCCGAGTCGGCCCAGGCAGGCCAGACCCGACATCGACTCGGATCGATCGGAGCGGAATGGACCCCACTGCGGGGGTCGCCGCTCCCTCCGGCAAGGGGCATCCCCTCGAGGAGGCGGGCCTCCCAGGAGCACCCCGGAGCCCCCCAGGAAAGGCGCCCCAAAAAGGCCTCCTCGAGCTCCGCTCACGGAGCCTCGCTTCCCAGGAGGAGCTGGCGACCGCCCCTGGCGGTGACCCTCCCGTGGCGCTGCCCGACGGCTGTGCCAGGAGGTGGCCCAGGAGACCACTGGGCACACGCGGCCCGATTCGGGTCAGACTTGTTTTCGGCGGCACGCCCGGGGGGTGTCAATGGCACAGTATGCGTTCCAATGCAGTTTCACTTCTCATGAAGATTTTGCGTTCCAGAAAAGCAGTGCTGTGCATGATGTGTGGTGATTTGATGTACGTGTGCCATCGCACACGTGAGTTCGCACCGACGCCGTTATTGATCACATACCGATAGGCCCCTGGGTCAATCGAAACTACGAGCGAATCTCTTCGATTCCCATTATAATTCTTATCCTGTTCTGTTCGGTTCTCTACTTCGTGTGAGAGAACCTCGGTGGTTGCACAGGAGTGCTACCGACATTGGTAGCGGGGTCAGTGGCTCCAGATCCGCGGCTAACAGGAATCGGAGACCTCGCTCGTGGGTGCACGCTCTCACCAGCGGAAGATGAGATCATCCGGCTCCGGCGGCCCACGGCTTAAGGGTAAGCAGATGCCAGCAGACGAGGCCGGTGATGGCCCAGCGGTTCCAACGGCAGGCACTGCGCGACTGGACGACGGCGACACGGACAGTGACCTGCGCGACGGAGGCCAACACCGCGGTCGAGGCGACAGACATCCGCAGATGGACGCAGGACTGGCCGAATGCTGCCCAGATACGACGGACTTGCGGCACGACATGTACCGCAATTTAAGAAGAGGAGCGACGGTGTTCCAGCGGCTTTGTCAGCGCAGAGGGGGCACCGTGGTGAGTGAATAAACGTACCTCTTACTGCAGGCGCTGCAAGGCGACGCCTGGGACGCATGGGAGAGTATCAGCTTCGAGAAGATGGACGCGAACGAAGCGTTTGACGAGATTTTTGGTACACGCAGGAGGTGGAGCTGTCAGGGAGATGCGATGCGTTCTTTGCAGAGTTTGCGAGGTTGCCGAAGGAGACACTGAACGAGTACGTGCTGTGACACGGCCAGGAAATGTTAAAGTTACGAGAAGCTGGACTGGACACACTGGACCTCCTGGCGGGATGGTACATGATGACGAGGTCGGCGATCAGGCGATGGCAGATTCTCATAATCAAGGCGTTGTGCAACGACAAGTTGGCGGTGCAGGTCGTGACTGAGTCTCTCAAGACGATGTTTGGAGGAGATAGTACGGCACCCAAGAAGGACACCGATCGAGTGACGAGCACGTACCGAAGCAAGAGCTACGAAGGTGGCGACAACTACTGGGCCGAAGAAGAAGAAGGCGACGCATATTGGTATGAGGACGAGTATCCGGATGAGCAGTACTACGAGGATGACGAGTGGTATGAGGAAGACGAGTAGCCAATCCCCAAGGAGCTCGAAGATGCGTACGAAGCGACGGAAGAGGCCTCTTCGTTCGCGAACTACACGGAGGCCCGGGCAAAGATGAGAGAGTTGGAGACAGCGAGAGGATTTTATCAGGTCGTGGCGTTGATGGAGGACCGACGAAGATTACCACCACCGCGGGCCGGCGACATGCGGCCACAAAAAGGACGAGGAAGAGCAGGCTCGGGATACGGCACATCTCGCGAAAACTCACGCAAAGGAAAGCCAAAAAGGCAGATATGGCGGCAGAGCACCATGTGGAGGCAGGGGTGGAGCCAAGGGTGGACGGCATCCCGATGGCTCGCCCAAGATGACGACGGCAGGTGCGACCCAGCAGCACTGACCTCGATTCAAGCGTCGAAGCGATGGTGCTGCAGCCGGTGGACATGAGGAGGCGAAGATGCTGTATGAGATGCACGGTGACATGACGATGACGGAGATCGCACCGAGTCGAGACGACTACGATGGAAGAAGTGAACTTGGCTACGGGCAAAGGTGTCGGCGACAGTGGAGCGACGAAACCAGTGATGGGTCTTGAGGAGTGGCCGGCATGGCGCGAGAAGTTGCAGAAGATGGGCCTATCCAATGAGATCCAGACGGCACGGTGCCACAAGACGTTCAGGTTCGGCAGCGACGAGACCGCGACGGTGAAGCAGCAGGTGACGTTCCCTGTTTGGGTGCAGAACGCGAAGAGGCAGATCACGGTCTACCTCGTTCCAGGTCGAGTGGCTCTGCTAGTGGCAAGGCCCTGTCTCGAGAAGTGGGGCATGGTGATCGACTACCGCAACAAGAAGGTGATGTACCTGGACGATCAACCACAGGAGTGGATCGACATGGAGACGAATGAGAAAGGTCATATGATTATCGATCTACTGGACTTCTCGTCCGATGTGCTAGCGGCAGATGAGGAGTCAAGCTCAACGGATGCAGACACAGACGGCGACCACAAGGTGGAGAGCGAGAAGGAGACGGACTTCTTCGTGAGCAGCAGCTGCGGCGACGCTGAGATCGAGAATGCGGAGACCACGAAGTTCGATGCGAAGCAGCTGGAGGACTGGTTTGCATAGACCAACCGCACGTTGGATAGCAAGCCGATGGCAAAGAGGCGGTTCTGGACGATTTTTGCCGCAGAAGGACGAATCGCACACTACGTGGAGAAGCACGGCGACCGTAAGACGGAGAAGTTCACGCTGGAGACCGGCTGGGACTTCACGAACGGCTCGCATCGCAAGGCATTCATGCGGGAACTGGCAACGAAGAGGCCGGAATAAGTATGGATAGCACCGCCGTGCACTGCATGGTCTTCGATCAACACACTGGCGGAAGCAAACAGGAGCAGCGAATACCGACATCCGCGACGGAGAGAGCGTGGCAAACAGCAGCGCAACTTCCTGAAGTTCAGTCGGGAGATCTACCAGGCGCAGCAACAGGCGGAGAGGCACGCGCATATAGAACACCCTCGATACGCAACATCATGGGAGACCGAGGCGTGGTACGGCATGACGGGCTACGACACATTCGTGGACCAGTACGCCTACAGACTCCTGGCGCTGGATTCTGCAGGACGAAGGCTCGGGCCGATCAAGAAGCCGACCAACGTGAGGACCACGAATATGCAGATGTACGAGGGACTCTGGAAGACATGCAGCTGTAAGGAGAAACACGTGAGTCTCGAGGGTGGACACAACATGCGTGGCGTGGAGATCTACCCGAGGAAGATGGCATTTCAGGCGGCGATCTGCATCGTGGACGATCCGCAGAACGAGGTCAGCCACGAGGTGGAAGAGATGACCCAGGAGGACCTCGACAAAACCGAGCACAAGATGGTGGAAGGCTCTGCTGGAGAAGTTCACCATCGAGGAGGTCAAGGGGGTAGAGCAGATTCATATTCAGAGGGGCCATTCCTCGAGCGAGGCGTTGGCAGCAGCACCGAAGGAGATGAACGCGGACGACCGACTGATTAGCTGTGCGAGGATATACATATGCGAGACATGCCTCAAGCGGCAGAGACCGAAATCAATGCGAGCCGCGCATCCCGCGGTATGGAGGATTCAACGGCACCGTGGATATCGACACGTTCCATGTTGCGTGGAAGGACGAGCACAAGATGATATTCACCATCAGGGACGAGAACTCAAGTTTCGAGGTCGACACGGTGGTGAAGGACGAGAAGGCACGCACCGAGATCATGGCGCTCGAGAAGCACTGGATCAACTGGGCCGAAGCGCCGGCCAAAATTCGAGCGGACCAGAGTGGCGCGCACGTGAGTGACGAATTTATGGAGTGGTGCGACGGTCAATAGATCAAGCTGCAGCTGATTCCAAGGGATGCTCACCATCGACTTGGCATACTCGAGCGGAATCACCAGGTGCGACGGGAGCAGATAGCACGCTATCATGAAGATCATCCTGAGGACAGTTTGAAGCTTGCGGTGCGCATGACCTGCGACGCGCGCAACCAGCTGCGCAACGTGAAGGGTTTCACGCCATCGCAGCGGGCGCTAGGAAAGCAACCGAAGAATCTCGGCAACATGGCGGACGAACCGACAACTACGGGCGACCTCGGTGACCACGACGAGGAGTTCTGCCGCAACCTGGCGCGCAGGCGGGACGCAGGCAAGGCTTTTCTGGCGGCGAACGTGGCAAGAGAAGTTCGGGAGGCGCTGGCGGCCAAGAACCGGCCCCTCTCGAGAGAGTTCCAGATCGGCGAGTGGGTGTACTTCTGGAGGCGCGACAAAGGCGAGAGCGACCTCATCAAGAGCTACTGGAAAGGACCGCCGATGATCATGCAGGTCGAGTACACGGACGATCCCGATAAGCTGAGACAATCAGTGCTGTGGTGTGTGCACGGCAGCACGCTTATACGGACGACGCACGAGCTGTTACGAGCCGAACTGCCAGAGGAGCGACGGCAAAGAGAAGAAGAAGATGACGATCACGGACTGCCACTGTCAACGGCAGAGCGAGTGCTGGAGAAACTGAGGAACATCAGCGGATCCACGAAGTTCGCGGACCACACGGGCGAAGTTATCGGCCAGCCAGAGGACTACGAGGACGAACACTTCCCCATGGAGATGGATACGAAGGGCGTCGATACTGACGGCCAGGCGGAGGTGACCGAGGCCGATAGGCAGGACGAGTACCACGAGGGCGAGCAGAGCGACGACGGCGACCGAAGAGCACCCGAGGTGTCCGAGATGCAGGCGCCTACGGCGTCAGAGCCCCCACGCCCGGACGTCTCGGCGGGCACGTCCCAGGACGTGGGTAGCCCGGAGATGGAGCGCGAGACAACACCAGATGGGCCAGGTCCTGAGCAGGTCGAGGTGGAGCAGAAGACGACCCAGACCGCGGCTGAGAAGCGGAAGGCGGAGGAGCAAACGGCCGAGGACGGTGACGAGTTGCTGAATGCCATCAACGCGGCAAAACGACTGGACGGATTACGGCCACTACCGAAGAGACCGAAGCAGACCGACGTGACGATAGCGGACAGCGCAGCGAGCAGCGGTGAAGGCGACGAACTGCTGCTACTGTACGAGGATGCGGATACGATCTACCTGACCAACGCGGCTAAAAAGGATTCGGTGGTGAAGGCCAGGCTAAGTATGGACGAGCGGAGGCAGCTCGATGAGGCGAAGACCAAGGCGCTGCAGCCATGGATCGAGAACCAAGCGTGGTAGGCAATTAAGGAGAACGTGGCGGACGCTGGAGAAGTGTGCCCCATGCGTTTCCTGCTGAAGTGGAAAATGATGAAGGATGGAGTGAAAGAGGCGAGCGCGAGAGTGATCCTACAGGGTTCCCACCTGGAAGAGGTGACCAGCACAAACGTGGAGAAAGCGAACCCTACTCTCACGAGGCTCACGAGGTTCCTCATCCTGCTTATTCTGTGCCAACATGCTTGGAAGATGGTGGCAGCGGATGTGAAGAGTGCATTCCTACAGGCGAAGGGTATCAGAGAACAAGGAGTTCGGAACTTCAGCAGTCCGACCAAGGACATACGACGTCGACTGGCGAAGATGATGGGCCTGCAGGACGACGAGATCTTACATAACTGAAGCAAGCTTTTGGAGACGTACGAGTCCCGAGGCAATGGAATCAGGCGATCATGGAGGCCATGCTCGAGATTGGCTTCCTGCAGCACGCGCTGGACAAATCCTGACTCCTGTCGTATCGAATGGCGCTCGACGGGGACGACCCGCTTCTGATCTGGCAGGCGGACAGCGACCAGCACTATGTGTTGGACGGCGTGCTGGGGCTGCACGTGAACGACTTCATCGGCGGCGGCGAGAAATTTGAGCGCGAAGAGGACCTCTACAACAAGCATGCGTACGATGGCACCTTCTTAGATCGGGTGCAGAAGCTCAACCAGAGTTTCAAGTTCGGCAAATTGGAGCTCTCGAACAGCATCGTTTTCTGCGGCATGGAGACTACGCTGTCGTTCTCACGCGACGAGATCGAGGTGAAGGTCGAGGCATACATACATAAGGTGAAGCCGATTAGCGTCGAGAAGACGAGAAAAACATATCCAGACGACCCGCTCACATCGTAGTCAGGTGCATCACAATGCATGGTGCAGGCAGCGGCGACGGTATCAGTTGCGCATGGCGACGTCAGCAAGGCGACGGTCGTCAATTTACTGGAGGCAAACAAGTCGCTGAGGCTCCTGAAGGCGAGTGGTGATGTGAGGATTCGCATTAACTACGTGGGATCCTGGAGCAAGCTGAGGCTTAGAGTCTACTGGGATGCATCATGGGCTACGAGGTCGAATGGCGAATCGCAGCTCGGCTATATGATCTTCGTGATCGAGGATGCTAGGGTCGACGACGGACAGCCAACGCAGTTGGTAATAGTAGATTGGGCGAGCAAGAAGCTCGTGAGGACCTGTCGGAGCTCCTTGGCAGGCGAGGCTCAGAGCGCGGCGAACTCAGTGGACGCGCTGGAGTTTGCGAAGACTATGCTCACGACAATGCTCTTCCCCACGATGCAGCTGACGGGCACGGAGATGTTGAAGGTATTGGGACGCAACCCATGCATCACGGACTGCAAAGCGCTGCACGATGCGGCGAACTCTCAAGCGGCAGCCGGAAACTTGACGGAGCGACGGACTGGGATTGAGATCTGGCAGATCAACGAGAAGATGCGGGAGTTCGGGGGTGTATGGAGATGGACCAACACGCACCAGCAGATGGCAGATGGTCTGACGAAGCTACAGGTGCGACAGCAGTTCGTCGAGAAGCTGAAAAGGAAGACGCATGCACTCAAGTACGCCGCGACGTTGACGCCTGGCAAGAAGGTTAGCCAGAAGGAGCGAGCTCAAGCCGAGAAGGAGCTGGATGAAGCGGCGGCGGACGAGGCGAATCAGGCGGAAGACGCGGCAAGCGAGGACGGCGACTACCATGAGGACCAGCTGAGAGAGCATGTACGAGCGAAGATTGGCGGTACCCGTACGGTGAGTTGCACAGATTGTGGCTGCGGCGGCCACGAAGTGTGCTAAGGGTGAGAAGGTCGAAAAGAGCAAGACGGAGTTTCCATGGGTACTGGTGTCGTTGTTTATGCTGCTGGTGGCGATTGCCTTTTGCTGTGGATGTGCGCTGGCGGCTACGTGCTGTCTCAAATACACGACCGAGCAGAAGCTCATGGATGAGGTGCGTGTACATCGAGATGCACATACGATGGCCGAGCAGAGGGCTGATACGGCTACGACGGACCAGAGAGTGAACGACGAGATGGAGAGAGACATCAAGGAGCTGGTGCGGACAGCCAGCACCCAGAGCCAGTGCACATACAGACGCGACCTCACGACGCCGAGGTTTCAGTATTTGCGAGAGTGTGAGCAGACGGCATCGCTGAGTGCCGAGTTCGAGGCTTGAGCAAATAAGCAGATTGAGGATGGATGATTACCCCCGGTGAGATATGACGGCATGGATGCGAGCACGTTTCATACTATTTGGGAGAACGGCCCGAAAGACTCCCTTTTTTTTCTCCCCTATGTCAATGGCACAGTATCCGTTCCAATGAAGTGTCACTTATCATGATTTTGCGTTGGTGTAAAGCAGAGCTGTACATGATTAGTGATGATTTGATGTACGTGTGCTATCGCACACGTGAGTTCGCACCGACGCCGTTATTGATCAAATACCGAAGGGCCCCTGAGCCAATCAAAACTACGAGCGAATCCCTTCGACTCCCATTCAATTTCTTATCCTGCTCTGTTTGGTTCCCTATTTCGTGTGAGAGAACCTCAGTGGTTCCAGAGGCGTGCTACCGACAGGGGGAAGCGAGAAGGGGCGGGTCTTCTCGGAAGGCTCGGAAGTCATCTGGCCTTCTGACAAATTGTCAATGCCTTCCCTGGAGACACAGAAAACATTTCAGAAGGCTGGAGGGCTGCTGTGAAGACCCGCCGCTTTCTTTGTTTTCCACGATAACAATGTCATCAGCATGGTGTTACCTCACACGTGAGCCGTTCGCATCAAGAGCAGAGTGAGAAGAGATCGCGCTGCAGATCCGCAGCCCCAGTTGAGGGGGTGAAGGCTGCTGCTGCACATGAGGAATCAACATGATACCAAAAGACAGAAAACACCAACCACGAGGGGGGGGGAAAGCGGAGGAAAACGGAAGAACGAGAGGTGAACGGATGGATGTATTTAGCCGTTGTGAGTGCATTATCCCATGATCCGAACGGTCATTCATATAAACGAGCCTCGCACAACAGCAAACACGGACCGCAACGAAGCATAGCAACACAAAGTCGTAACATACCCAAAATTCCTGACATGCCACTGGAAATCTGACTGGGTGGAAGAAGCCAGTCGATTACATGGACGGTGACCAAGCGAAGGTACAATGCTAAGCACCGTGGGTGACCACGCAAACCTACACGCTCCAGGGTTACAGCACACAGAGAGAAGTGCAAGCGGGTACCCTGTAAGAGGGAAGCGCCGCAGCCAGGCGCGAGGAAACTGAGCGAGAATCGCACACCTGAAACTCAAAAACGACAAAACTAACCTGGGTGGGTGGTTGCGGCATGGCCGCCAGGAGACACGCAGGCGACGGCGACTGCACGGGCCAGGAGCGGTTCCCTACGGAAGCGGCTCACCGGACCCAGCGGCCAACGGCCCACCCGCAACCCCTTGAATGCATCGGGCGCCCCATGCGCCAATTGAGGAGGCGGAGGAGGGAAAGGGAAAGAAGCAGAGTTCCAAGCCGTTTGTCCCGGCCGCGTGGCCGATACGAGGGCGCACAGCTCACCGACCGGGCTTGTCGGCCCGCAGCTCGACGTCGTGCTGTCGGTCATCCCAGTCGTGAATGCCCTTGTGCATGTTCAAAAAAAGTCCTGAGGGCAGAACCTGGAAGGCAGCACCAGCGCTGGCGTTTACGCCAGCGCCTACGCTGGCACCAACGCCAGTGCATGCACCCAGCGCCGACGCCAGTTCTGTCGCCAACACCAACGCCAACGTTGACGCTGGCACCAATGCCAGTGCCTGCACCAGCACCGACGGCAGCACTGATGCCAGCACCAGTGCCAGCCCTCCACCAACTCCGACGCCAGCACCGACGACAGCCCAAACGCCAGCTCCTATACCGGCACGAACACCAACGCCTTCACCAGCGCCGACGTGAGCTGCGTCGCCAGCACCACCGCCGTCGGCGCCTGCGCCGGCGCCAATGCCAACGCCTACACCAGCACCAACAGCAGCACCGACGCCAGCATGAACACCATCGCCTCTCACGCCAGCGCCAACGCCAGCACCGACGCTTCCGCTCGTGCGCACTACCAGCGGCACGCTGCGGTCCACCCCAGCACCCGCAGTCGCAGCCGCCAGGGCAGCCACATGACGCTTGGGACTCTCAACTGAGTCCTCTGAGGCGTAGCTTCTGCGTCGGGGTTGTCTGGGATATGATGGAAGGCTTCTACCGTTCGTCCCCTGGGTCCGTTTCTGTTCGCTTACAGATTCTGCCCTCAGGACTTGTGTTGAACATGCACAAGGGCATGCACGACTGGGATGACCAGCAGCACGACCGCCGTCGGCGCCTGCGCTGGCGCCAATGCCAACGCCTACACCAGCACCAACAGCAGCACCGACGCCAGCATGAACACCATCGCCTCTCACGCCAGCGCCAACGCCAGCACCGACGCTTCCGCTCGTGCGCACTCCAGCGGCACGCTGCGGTCCACCCCAGCACCCGCAGTCGCAGCCGCCAGGGCAGCCACATGACGCTTGGGACTCTCAACTGAGTCCTCTGAGGCGTAGCTTCTGCGTCGGGGTTGTCTGGGATATGATGGAAGGCTTCTACCGTTCGTCCCCTGGGTCCGTTTCTGTTCGCTTACAGATTCTGCCCTCAGGACTTGTGTTGAACATGCACAAGGGCATGCACGACTGGGATGACCAGCAGCACGACCGCCGTCGGCGCCTGCGCTGGCGCCAATGCCAACGCCTACACCAGCACCAACAGCAGCACCGACGCCAGCATGAACACCATCGCCTCTCACGCCAGCGCCAACGCCAGCACCGACGCTTCCGCTCGTGCGCACTCCAGCGGCACGCTGCGGTCCACCCCAGCACCCGCAGTCGCAGCCGCCAGGGCAGCCACATGACGCTTGGGACTCTCAACTGAGTCCTCTGAGGCGTAGCTTCTGCGTCGGGGTTGTCTGGGATATGATGGAAGGCTTCTACCGTTCGTCCCCTGGGTCCGTTTCTGTTCGCTTACAGATTCTGCCCTCAGGACTTGTGTTGAACATGCACAAGGGCATGCACGACTGGGATGACCAGCAGCACGACGTCGAGCTGCGGGCCGACAAGCCCAGTCGGTGAGCTGTGCGCCCTCGTATCGGCCACGCGGCCGGGATATGAAGACCCGCCGCCGTCTTTGAAGGCCTTCTCCTTCTCACTTCCCCCCCTCGCTCGCCGCCGACTTGTGGCATGCTCGAAGGACTGTCGTCTCTTGCACTTTCGTCGTGCTGAGCCTCCAGAGACTCTTCGCAAGCCTCCAAAAACCTCCTGCCTCATCCTCCCGCTAGTCCTCCTCTTCCTCCTCCTTCTCCTCCTCGTCCTCCTCCTCCTCCCTCGCCTTCTCCTTCTCCTCCGCCTCATCATCATCCTCATCCTCATCCTCTCCTCCTTTTTCTCCTCCAACTCTTTCCTCTTCCTCCTCCTCCTCCTCCTTCTAATCCTCCTCCTCCTCCTCCTTTTCCCCTTCCTCGGCTACCCACACGTTCTTGACGTGTGGCCGCGCTTCTGGAAACACATTTTGCGAGCTGCGGCCAGACCACCACGGTGGATCCGAGGCGCGCGGTCTTGGAAAACGTCCCCCCCCCCTCCGGAAAAAACTGGACCCCGGCAGGCGTGACCAGCACCCTGGCATCAGGCGGTCGCAGCCTGCCCTTGAGACCAGCAGGGTGACGAAGCAGCGAGCCCTCCGCCACGGCTTCGAATCCGCGTCGGACTCACGTCGAACGCGTCGACACGTCGAATCCACGTAGAATCTGCGGTGGATGCAACAACATGCTGCAATATTTTGCCGCAGGCCAGTGCCTCCCGACGATGCAACGGTGCAGCGAATGGCATGCGTGGCGTTCGCGAGGCCCGCAGTGATGTCCGCTTCTTCCTCCTCCGAACGAACGAACGAGCGTGGCGGGTGCCGCGTGTGCGGCAGGCGTTAGCACGAGACCAGCATGATGATGCGATTGGCCCAGGATGCTTTCTGAGAGTTCTAGGGTTCGCACCCAAATAAAAATCCATCTCGCATGCCGAAAGGAGGGTACGATTGGTCCGCTGTTGCCATCTATTGCTTCTGCATGATCATGTCGAACATCACTTCACACGTCGCCCCGCGGCGGCGCCGAAGCTGGCTGCATGCACCAAATTACGTCCGCCCCCCTTTCCCTATACCCTCGTTTCATCCGACCCGTTTTGCTCCTACGACCTCGTGGCCGCCCCCCGGGGGACTGGCCCACGGGGGGGGGGGAACATCAACCTGTAATCGGCGATACATCGCCGATATAACGGCGACGGGCTATCGGGCCCCTACCGGCGATCAATGGGCGATCGGGGGTCGATGCATCCCCCCTGAGCCTATCCCTCCTAGCGTTGCCCCTGATCGTAGCTGCCCTGATACGCAACACGCAACAAGTAGCGTATTAATACGGAGCTAAACACGTAGACTGAAGACGTAGATCTGACGCGGTATGATCGCCAAAAGGTGGGCCAATACCCAATACGTTGACCCACCCCGCCCCGTATCGACACAGACGTTTTGAGCACGGTACATGTTGCGTGACCGTATCGAGGCAGCAACAACACAAGCTCGACGACAAGAAACCTCACACAAGCAGGGTGTCTCTTGGCATGGGTTTCCACTGCAAACCCCTGATGCCCCTCCCCTCCCGTGGAAGCCTCCACCTCTCGGGGGGGTCGGCATCCCCCCGCTGGGCTCTCGGCGCCGCTGCTCGCCGCCCCCGCTGCCGGGGAGATCGGCCCGCCGCCAGCACCCGCACGCACGCGCCTCCCCTTGTTCGGGCAACGTCGCCCGACCAACGCACCGAGCCCAGGGCTCGGGATCTGTCGGGGAGGCGCAGGGCTCGGGTTCGGGGGGCTCGGGTCGGCCTGACGGGGCCATCATGGAAGTGACGAGGCCCAACCTGAAGCTTGACGCGAGCTCCCACTGCAAACATCCAACGAAAACCGGACCGTCAAAATCCGGGATGCGCTCTTCAAAAGATGTCGGCAAACTCGAGTTCTGGCTTACTCGAATCTTACGTTTCCCTGACGGTGGCGCAGGCGCCATGTGGCGCGCAAACAAGACCTCTAACCTGGACGCTCGAACCGCGCAGCGTCGGCCGTCTTGCTTTGGCTGTCTCTCGTGAGCTGGCTTGCCTGTTTGCTCTGAGATCCGAGCGGTGGATACACGTGTATGCGGGGCTACACCGCTATACGTGGAGCGTGGGCGGCGATACATCCCAGCCTTGGGATATACGGCCACCTGGCTTGTCCAGGGTGGCGCACGGTGTAGACACCGATCCTGGGTCCAACATTTTGGGCGGCCAGGATCGGTAAGGTGGTGAGGCAGATCACATCCGAGCGCCCTCTTGCCAACGCAACCTCGACAAGCACCGCACACACAGACATGCACGGCAACTTCGAGAGCCTCCGGCCGCCCGCTTCCCAGGACCGGCAGCAGAGGTGCGCCCGTGGCCCTCCTTCCCCTGGCTCTGTGCGGCAGGGCCTCCGCCACTGCGGGATGACCAGGAAGAGCTGGCAGACGGACGAGACCGTGTGCCAAACGAGCACGCACAGCTCCCACAGGAGCAAGACATGCTGGCACGTTGGGCATGAGAACGGATGGCAACTGGACAGCGAGCCTGGCCCCCAACGGACAAAGACGGACGCACTGCGCCCACTCCTTCCGCACCCGGTCTCGGCGCGCTGGACCCGCACGCTGCTGCCCCTCCCAGCGTCCCCCGGCGCCAGAGGCACCCGCGCAACGACAGAAGGGGCCTGGCGGCGCAGCTCGGACCAGCTGCACAGAGCAGACTTCGTGCCCCCCTCCCCCCTCCCCCCCTCTCCCCCAATCGGAAGACACCAACTATACACCTGCACCGACGTTGGCCAAGATCACCCGGAGCCCAGGATCCGTCTCTGCGCCCTGCTCACTCGGATCCTGGGCTCAGGATCGGCCTGGCCGGGATCGGCGCAGGTGTAAAGCTGGTGCCCTCGACCCAAAATCCCCCCCCCGTCCCCCGCGCGGAGCATATCTCGCGCCCTCCCCCCGTCCCCCCCCTGGTGGCCCGACGCGAGCAGCGCGGGCGTGCGCGGCGGGGGCCGCCCCGCCTCGCGCACCGCGTCGATTTCGGCGTCCAGGTCCCCGAAGATGATGTCGTGGTCCTGCACGGCCGCTGCCCCCCCTGACCCGACGGGCTCTTACGCTCGCTATGCTGGAGGCCGATCCTGGTCAAGAGGTTGGCGGATTAGCGAGTCGCGCCAACTGGCGGCACACAGCGCCAACGGGCTAGCGGCAGATATCGGCACACGCCCCGCACCAACCGTCCACCAATCCCCCCCTCTTCGCCGCTAAACGCACGGAGAAACGTAGGTGAAACCCAAGGCCTCCACAAAACAAGAGACTTAAGAGTTCGTTTTATTGTGAGAAACACCTGCTGCGTCTGAGCTGAGCCCCCTCGGCCACCAAACAGACCCCAAAGTGAGCCCCGGTTGGCGGCCACACGACCTCGATTCCGCGAGTCGAGCCCGCTCGGCGGTTCGCTCGGCGGCCGAGTGGGCTCCGATGCCAATTTGGCTTGCGGGAGGGGGCCCTGCCTTCGCCGCCAGTTCCAGACTCGCTTGGCAGACCGCCCCCGGGAAGGTACGTGATACTGGGGAGCCATGCCAAAAACGATCGCGCGTGGCAGTGCGCAGGTCCTGGCGACCTCTGTCGAACGACCCAAAAGGAGCACGAACTCGGGCTTGGGAACGCAGACGTGGCGCATCACGTCCTTTGTGATTTCCACGTGTGTTGACCATGGTGTTACGTGCACCCCGTCATAATTTTGATCGAGTAAACGGTGCAAACAATGCACATGACATGACGTTGAAATCCACCGACCCTCCTGTCGGCTTGAATGACAAGTCTGTCATGCCCTCGCAGAATCTGCCCACTCCATCCAATGTTCGACCCACTTCCACACAAACATACTCATCTAGTACAAGGGAAGCCTTCTCTATACCCCTTCCCCCCTGGGGTGTGTGCGTCCCCCCCCCCGAGTAGGGGGGGGGTCCTGGTGTGTGTGTGTGTGTGTGTATGTGATCCCCCCCCCCCTTCCCGAGTAACACGGAGGCCCATCCCTCCTCTCTCCTCCACCTCGCTCTCTCCCTTGCTAACAAACTTTCTCCTTCGTCGTCGTCGACACACCTCCCCACGTCGCTCTTCATTTCTACTCCCACCCCCAAGAGCGCCGCCACCAAGGCCTCAAGACGACAGAGATCATTGACGGAATTTAGCGTTTCGTCTGTTCGGTTTTCTAACGCTCCATAACGGCCATGTTATATAGTTTGCACAACGTTTGTACTAACCGGTCCGTTGGTATAAGCGATCTGTTAGTTCGTACCGAACATGTCTTTAAAAAGGTGACAAGGGTAACTGTTACCGGCCTGGTTGGGATGGTACGATCCGATATTTGAAATGAGCGATCGGGCAACACAAATGAAAACGCGACAGGCGGAGGGGTAGCGAGACGTCCGAGCTCGGGCGGGGCATGGATCCGGTTACTCTGGTGAGAAAAGTTACGCTGTGCAAGCTACGGGCGTGCCCACGGGGAGCCCACGAGGCGCCCACGGGCGGGCCTCAGGCGAAACTTCGGCATACCTCCCCAGCGCGGGGCGCCCACGAGACGCTTACCGGCGGGCGCCAAGCGAAAACCTCGGCATACCTCTTCACCACGGGGCAGGGGGGACCAGCAGTGGCTATGCTTTACGAAGGTCCAGCAACAACAGCAACATCGAGATCCACACCGAGGAACCCCACTTCAGCCACCACACGCCCAGGGACGGTGTATGATCGTCCGGCTCCCCCGCCCATGTGCGTGGCAACTTGAGCTCAGCCAGAACACTGCCGCAAGAACCTCACAACGAGGAATAAAGGGTGTGCTACGGGCTCATGGGGTACGCACACGTAACCTCCATCTCCGACTCCACCCCGTCCTGCCGATGCTCATCATTACCCCTCCTGTCCCCGACAGCGATTGGCAGCATGAAAGACGCGGATACTGAGGGAACTGGGTTCTGGACCCCAAGGCCCTCTGCCGTGATCAACGCCTCGTTCTGCATCGTTTATTGATAGTGCGGGCGTCCGGGGAGGACCCCGAGGGCCCGTGAACAATGAACAACCTTAAGACCGGCTTGCTCAGGACACATTGGCCTCATGGCGAAGCGTGGGGGTCATGAAAGGGGGTGCGGCGGCGGCAGGAAGGAGGATGGCAAAGATGCAGACGAAGACGCAGCCGAAGACGCAGCCGAAGACGCAGACGACGACAACGACGGAGGAGCACGGAGACGAGGGGCCAGTCCGCGAAGCCGATCCACTCGTGCCTGCTGGTGAGCTCAGGGAAGAGCGTGGGCCACATGGGCCTGCCGCGCGCGGGGGGGGTCGGAACGTTGGGGCTGCTACTAGAAGGACGGCCGCATGCGGACAAAAGAAGCCATCTTTGGGCCCCAGAATCGCCCGAGTGCAGGGGGAAAGCTGGAGGAACAGCCATGGAGAGCCTTACAGTCGAGCTTGATTGGAGAGCGCAATGGAGAGGACGAGGGCGATATTCATGGGCGACGAAACAAAGGACGCACGGGTTCCCTTGCTTTGGCAAGCTCGACCTGCTGATCAAACTCGATTCCACAGGCAGATACGGGCAGAACCTGGTTTTGAACCCCAAAGAGCCTGGTGGCACGGGGAACGCTGGAGGAACAACCATGGAGACCCCAAAGAAGCAGCGAGCCCGTTCCAGACACGGACCGTTCTTTGCAGTCAAAACTGAAAGTAAGGATGCACGAGAAAGATGCAAGGGGCCTTGCAAGGCCATGCCGACACTTTCCAAGCGGAGCGCGGCCAACGAAAATGGCCAATGATGGTCCAGGGGGGGAAGTGAGAAGGGGGCGGACCCTCCCAGAAGGCTCGGAAGTCCCCCGGCCTTCTGAAACGCTTTCTAAATCTCCCCCAGAGACACAGAAAACCTCAGCCTTCTGAGAAGCCCCGCCGCCTCCTGAGAAGGCATTATCCTTCTCACTTCTCCCTCTCGCTCGCCGCCAAAAGCATGCGAAAGAACTCTTGGAAAGTCGCTCGTCTTCACCATCAGCGGCTTCTCATGTCGGCGTCTTGGCTGTGCCCTGCTCCTCCCCTGCCCAGGGAGGCCCGCTGAGGCGGCCTCCGCAGGCGCTGGGCGGTCCAAAAGCGCCCAAAAGACGGCCCAAGGAGCCCCCACTGGGCCACGAGAGGGCTCCAAGAGGGCCGAATCTCCCCCTAAGAGGCAAAAGCCCTCCCCCCGCCCCAAGGGAGGCTCCAAGAAGGGAGGGGCCAAGAAGGGATGAGGGACATGAAGGGAAGACGACGACGAAGACGAGGTGAGACACTGCACTCCGACAAGATACGAAACAGCGTGACACATTGTACGTCGTTGTTTTTTGTCGTTTCTCTCCCTCTTTCTCTCTCTCCCCTCTCAAGTAAGGGACGATATGGTTCACCTCTTGGTCCTCCCCACCCTTCTGTCTTTTCACCCTTCACAAGTACACACTACAAATATTAATTCGCTCTCCCCCATAGACGGCGGTGAGGTGTCCTGGCCTCCTCTGCGCAGTGTTTTTACAAACAAAACGCCACCGAATTGATACGTGATAAGTTTTCCCAATCTGTTCCTTGTCACTTCTTTACGAATGGCGCTCCCGCTGCAGCGTTTGCTCCTTTTTCCTCTCTCAGGCCTTCCAAGTTAGAAATATTCCCGCTGTAGCGCTGACCTCTTTTCATTGCTTTGGCTCTTCCAAATCGCGTTCCTGCGGCAGCATTGGCTTCGTTTCGGCGCTTCCAGTCCCCCCGATTCGTGTTCCCACTGCAGCGCTGGTCTCATTTTCGCCGGTCCCGTCCTTTGAAATTGTGCTCCCGCTGCAACGCTGATCTCATCTTGCGCTCGCCGCTTTCCAAACCGTCCATTTGCATGTCCTGTCCTATGTCGCTGATGGTTCTTTTCTGACCTTGTTGTCGGAATGATCATTGCCCTGTTCGGCATCCGACTGTGCGAATACAGAGAAGATCTACGCATTTTTGAAGGATGGAAGTGAAGATTAGGACGTCAGATATGACTGTTGCGCACCTAGCTTGTCCTCCCCCCTCCCTTCTCCACCTGCTTCTGGGGGCGACAAGTGTCACATGCGACGGCTAGATTCCTCCTTTGTCCTGCTGGCCATACGCTGCTGTTCGATATGCATTATGATCTTCATCCTTCTCCATTTCCTCCTCCTCCTCCTCGCCCTCTTCCCCCTCCTCCTCCTCCTCCTCCTCCTCCTCCTCCTCCTCCTCCTCCTCATCCTCGTCCTCCTGCTAGGGACGACAAGTGTAACATGACGACCTTCCAGCTCCCCCTCCTCCTCCTCCTCCTCCTTCTCCTCCTCTTCCTCCACCACTCCTCCTCATCTTCCTCGTCGTCGTCGTTGATACGACAAGCCTAACTCTAACATGGACGGCCTTCCTCGTCCAGCGCACGCTCCTACTTACTAGCTCTCCTTCTTCTCCTCCTCCTCCTCATCATCATCATGAGCATAAGTACCACCATCATCATCATCATCATCATCATCATCATCATCAGCATCATCATCATCAGCATCAGTATCAACACCAACACCAACACCATCAGCATCACCTCCACCACCACCATCATCACCATCATCATCAGCATCAGCATCATTATCATCATCAACATCATCAGCATCAGTATCAACACCAGCACCAACATCAACATCACCATCATTATCGTCATCAACATGCCCATCCTCATCCTCAGTCTCATCCTCATCCTCATGATCATCCTCATCCTCATCCTCACCATCATCACCATCATCATCACCATCATCATCATTATCATCACCCTCATCATCATCACCATCATCAGCCTAGTTATTCACCTCTCCTCCTCCTCCTCCTCCTCCTCCTCCTCCATGTTCTTCCTCCTCACTCTCCCAAGGGCGACAAGTGGCCCCTTCTGGGTGGTGCCGGAGGGTCACCACGCAGAGTGCTGTGCTGACTAAGGTGGCGGGACATGCCGCAAGCAGCGCCCAAGATCATTCAGCATCGAATTGGGAAATACGATCGGATCGGAATGTGCATCGGGTCGGGCTGCACTGGCACGGAATCAACTTTGAACCGGATCGGCGACGCCTGGCCTGAATGCGGCTGCGCCAGCTCGTGTGAATGTCGACATCGATTCGGGATCGAACTTACCAGAGCCGATCTCGAACGGGAGCGATCGGACCGACATGGCCTTCGGCACCCTGAGACCTCTCCCTCGGTGCGCATCATGGTCGGAGTTCCAGGGCGGAAGCCCGCCGGTGGCCACGACGGGGCGGCCGCCGCGCGGAACAAGTGGCCGGCGCCGCGCATCAGCGAGCGAGCGAGGGTGGGTCGGAGCACGGGAGGGGGGGCCACGGGATGGTGCAGGCCTGCCTGCCAGCGCTCACCGTAGAGGAGGAGGGCCTGGGCAAGTGGCCGTGTGGTGGTGCCCCTGCAAGGAAAAGCACGTGCTGACCAGGTCGGCGCTGACCCAGGCCAACCTGGGCCCCAGCCGGCCGCTCAACAGCTGCCAGAAAGCATGGGTCGTTGGAGGGTGGGATCGGCCCCGCGTGGCTCCCAGCCCACACGCGGGTCAGCCAGAGGGGAGTTGCCCAACCCCGTCTGGCGACCTACCTCACCACCGCAACCCAGCCCGAAGACCAAAATTTCGGGCCGGGGGGGACCACTTCCACAAGTGTTTTTTTAGTGTTCCACGACGACCCCCACCCCCACCCTACCAGGGATGGAGGGCAAATTGGGGCCTTCGGGTTGGGTTGGGGTGGCTTGGTGGGTGGTGTTCGTCGGCGCTGACCCCCGCGACGTGCGCCCCGAGGCGCAGCAAGTCCGACCTCCAACCTTCGACCTCTGCCCTCCGCACCCTCCGCGAGGCAGGTTCTGCGAAGTGGCCGCCGCCGCGGCCGCAATATAGCCAGACCCCGGACATCAGCACATCCTCCAAAAGCATGAAACCCTCCGCCGGCCAAGGCGCACAGAACAGCCAAGGGCACCCGACAATAACGAAAAACATTGGGGTACCCTCCCCGAACTGATCTCGATCTGATACTTCGGGCCGGCCGTACTGGCCGCCGCCGTTGCCGCGACCGTCATGGCGGTCGCTGTCGAGGCCGCGGCGGCGGTTTCGTCGGCGGTCGCGGCCGCGCCGCGACGGCACCTGCGGCGCGGAAGGCTCGGAAGGTGGACGTCGAGGGGGACGCGTGCAGCGCGCGCCCGGCATAGTGGGGGGGCACTGCAGGCCGACCGCGGGCATGGCCAGGGAGGCCACGCGCGCGGCGGCGGCGGCGGAGGGCGGCGGGGTGCGCTGCTACTGTTTTTCCCCATACGTCCTGTGGCGTTGTGCCCTCGTTTTGAAGAGACGGCCCCCGCGTTCCTCCTTCCTCCCTCCTCCCCCTCCCCCTCCCCCCCTTCCGCCTTGCGTTTCACCCACCCAATACAGCGCTTCGTGGCCTCATAGGGAAGTCGACCGAATGCCCCGGTGGCAAGTCTCGCAGGGCGGCCCCGGGCCATTTCGGCGCACCCCTCAGGGGGACTGTGGCCACCTAGGGAAATCCACCGAAGGCCCCAACGGCAGGGTTCGCATGGCGGCCTCGGGCCATTTTTGGCACACCCTTCGCGAGGACCGTGGCCCCATAGGGGCTCCACCAAAGGTGCCGCTAGATGGGTTCGCACGGCGGCCTCGGGCCATTCCGGCACACCCCTCACGAGGATCGTGGTCCCATAGGAGCGCCAACGAAGGCGGCAGTAGCGAGGACCGTGGCCCCATGAAGCATTGCGGCGCACCCTCCGCGCACCCTCCGCGCACCCTCGCCTCGGGTCATTGCGGCGCACCCTCCGCGAGGATCGTGGCCCCGTGAGGGGACTCTACCAAATCCCCCCAGTGGCAGGATTCGCATGGCGGCCCTCGCATTTCGGCGCACCCCTCGCGAGGATCGTGGCCTCGTAGGGAGATCAGCCGAAGGCCCCAATGGCAGGGTTCGCGCGGCGGTCCCGGGACATTTCGGCACACCCTTCACGAGCACCGTGGCCCCATATGAGCTCCACCGAAGGCGCCAGGTGGCAGGGTTCGCATGGCGGTTTTGGGCCATGTCGGCACTCCCCTCACGAGGATCGTTGCCGCATAGTTGTGTTGCTTCAACAACCGCGCCTGGGCATCGTACTCCACCGTGTCGACGCGCAACGCCACCTCCTCCCTAGTGGCTCTCAGAGCCATTTCCTGCTTCTGCTCCTGGGTCAGAGGGACGCCGTCCTCGTCGTCGTCGTCGGCGCCCGCGAAGACGGCCATAAACGTGGCCCTGAGCATGTCGGGTTCCGGCGGGAAGCCGTGGCCACGTAGGGGGCGCGGGCGAATATGGTATTCACAACTGCGGTATTCACGACTGCATATGGTTGGGTCCTTCGCCAAGCTAATTGTTTCGCTCCTCCCTCCCTCCTTTTGGGCGGGTGGTCATGGGGGATGACTTGCATGGGGGGTAAAGGAAAGGGCCCTAAAAGGGGCCCTGTAGGGATCCCCTGCGAGCTAGCAGGGGTTCACAAGGGGGCCAACCAGGGCCCATGAGGGCCCAGTTCTTCAGACAAATGTACGTCACCCCCCCATTAACGCCCGCCCGATCCCCCGCTCTCCCGTCCGCTCCCCGAAACGCCCGCGTTCTGCCACCCGTCTGGCGACAGGGCCACCTCGGGCGCTCGAGCTGTCCGCCCCGAGGCACGCCTTGTCCGCGCGTGCGTCGTCCGCCGCCGATTCGTCCCCCTTGCTGCGTCCAGCGGACTTCAAGATCTGAGCTTGCAACTTTCCTGGGAAAAGCAATGCAATCAACGTGCACCGACTAATTATCCGACTTCGGCGCAGAGCGAACAAAGTAAGCATGACGAGCGTAGAGCGGAAAATGGACGCCAGAGGTACAGGAACAAGTCAAGCTCGAAAGGGCACAGAGGAATTAAATGCTCACCCAGTTGTGGAGGAGGTGATGGAGGCGACGGCGATCCACACGCGTCGCATGCAATGTACGAAGGAAGCAACGAGGAGTAAGGGGGTCCTCCTCCTCCTCCTCCTCCTCCTCCTCCTCCTCCCTTCTCTTCGCCTCCTCGTCTTGGCCAGAGGCCATAGGTATCCCCTTGCAGGGCCCCAGTAGATGCTCGTGCGACCCCCATTGTGGTCCACGAGCTCCACGCCCACCGATGCTCACGGGTGTTTGGTGCTTCTGACCGTCGCTCCCGGTGAGCCGCACTCCAGCGGGCCATTTGCACTGCTCTGATGCTGCTGCTGTTCCAACTGGTCCTCCTCCACTCCTTCTCCTTCTGACTACCCCCACCCCCCCCCTGTCGCACCTCGAGGCCAGTCGGAAGGGCAGGCTGGGCGTTTTGCATGAGATTACTGTACCATTCGCAAGCCTCAGGCTCAAACGCTGGCAGCAACTTCACAGATCGAGGCTCTCGCCTGTGCCGCGCGCATTCGTTTCAAAACGTTGCAGGAGCTTCATGGATTGAAGGCGGGTTGATTTCAAAATGTGGCTCTCGCCTTAGCGCCGCGCAAATTCATCTCAAAACTTTGCTGCAAGAGTTTCGCAGATTGAAGGCTATTCGTCTCAAACATGTGGCTCCCGCCTTTGCGCCGCGCCCGTTCGACTTTACGCATTGCAGAGCTTCACGGGTTGAGGGCGGTTTCTTTTCAACATGTGGCTCTCGTCTTAGTTCCGTGCACATTCGTTGTCGAGATGTGCACACGTTTCTCTGCTTCTCATGGTTAACGTACCAGAGGCTGTGTTTTGGACCGATTCAGGATTGCCGGGGCTTATCAGTTACGTTGCTTCGCGGGCCTGAATTCCCAGGAATGGTGTTCTGGCACGATTCAGGATCTTCAAGACGCAACAGTCAGATTGACTCGTGGCCTTGAAGTGATAAGAATGGTGTTTTGGCGCGCTTCAGGATCTTCGAACGGTTGTCTCCCAACTCGGCGCTTCCCCTTGGAAATGAATTCTAGTATGGTCTTATGAAGAGGGAGCCTGGAGGGAGGGTATACTCCAACATCGTTGAGTCTTGGGTTTGCACTGGTCCTCTTCCTCCTCCTCCTTCCTTTCGCACTCGGCTGCCGCACGAGCCTTCAACAAATGAAGGCCGTTGCGGCTGCGCCTGCTGGGACGGCAGCGTTCCAGCGTGGACGGGGGTGAGGTCAGGCTACAGCCTGAGCCCCCTGGCGAAAAACCTGGGCGGAGCGGCGGGGGCCTCGGTTTCCCGCCCTCCCGCGCATCGGGGCTGGGCCTCGATGCGCGCCGGTCGCTCCCAGAGCGCGCTCCAGGAACGGCGGGGCCCTGGCCATTTAGCCAGCGGGCCTGAGCATGCAGCTCTGGGGGGCGAGGATCGCCCACCCATGGAGCACAGCACCAACAAGAATCCCCCTTCTCCTCCTCCTTTTCTTGCGCAGGCCGCTGGGAGCTCCGCCCGTGGCGTAAGTCCTCCTCCTCCTCCTCCCTCTACTTCTCCTCTCTTTCCCGATGCGCCAAAGGCCCCGTGCCCCTCCTTCTCGTAGCGCCTCGGCATCGGCAGATGACGCGAGGATGTCATGCTGGTGTGGACGCCGCAGGTGGCCCTTGTGACGTACACGTAGGCCCAAACCGATGTGAACTGCATCAGTGAGGCGGCCGAGAAGGTACGTTTCGTGCGAGTGGCGTTTGCAACTTTCGTGCACGCTTGCGCCGCTGAGATGCACCTCGCGCAGCGTCCACCCGCTTGGGGCTTGCGGGCAGTCCCGACTGCTCACCCTTTTTGCCCGACGTTGCACTGCGCCGAACGCAACGGCGGCGTGCTCTATAGACGAACCCACCCCCGTAACGACACCCAATGTGTCTATGGACGCTCGTGGCTTGAAAGTGAGAGCGGCATTTTGCATATGCCCCAGATAATTGTCTCGTAGAGGCAGGTAGACGCTGCCCTCCAACTCTGCCCGCCCCACTGCCCCGCAACAGCCGCAGGTTGAGGGCGGGCGGGGGCCAGGGAGATGGGCTGGGGGTCTGTCTTGTCATCGGGTCGTGCTCTGCACCAGAGCGGGCCGCCAAGGGCAGTCCCTCGAGGCGATCCTTCGGGGTGTCTCTCGCCGCCCCTGCTGCGCTGGAACGCCAGCCCTTCGTGGTGGTGGCACTTGCCGCGAGGCGGACGCCCTGGCCGCGACCTGACGCCTGCGCCGTCGGCATACGGCGTCCCGCTGAACGCGGCCGACAGTGCCCGACACGGCCACGGGATCCTGGCTCTGGCTGGCTTGCGGTCTGCTCCGACATGGGCGATAGAGGTTGGTGATCGAGCCAGAAGCCCCGACCGAGGCACGCCTCTGGAGGACGCGCTGGCATGCCCAGGCAGTCCATCTCCGGCGACACGCGTGGTGCGGTTCACCGTGGAAGGGGCGGAGCGCCGCCGAGAGAAGGCGGCCGAGCGGCGCTGCCAGTGGCGGCTTCAGGCGGCTGCTCAGGCGGCGCGCGGACGCCGTGCATCGCGGTGGACGAGCGCAGCGATGACTCCGAGCAGCAGCACAGGGGTGTAGCGGAGGACGCGGTCGCCGCGACGGCCCAGGCCGTCTGGGCCGCGCGGCCGCTCCTGGCGGAGGCAGAGCCGCTCGACGACGAAGCGGAGTCGGACAGGGCTGCCATGGAGGCGGCATCGGAGGTTGGCGCGGCGGCTGATGCGCCACCAGTCTCCGAAAGGAAGCGCAAGGGCAAGAAGACATGGGCAGGGGCGTTCGCGTAGAACAGCACCCATTGATGACGACGCGGTGCTGGACAAGACGCTCAGGGCGGCGGCTTGCGGCGGCGGCGGTGTCTGCAACAGTGGCCGCGCGGACCACCTCGCCGACGGAGCCCCACCAAGCGGCCTCAATGGTGGCAGCAGAGCGGCCAGTGGCGCCTGCGGTCTACGTTCGAGGCCGCGTGCGCGGTCAACGACGGCGCCCAGGAGGACCACGACGATGCAGCGGCCGCTATGCGGCTGAGCTCGAGGGGAGCCTCGCTGCCGAACGTGCGGCACGTCAGGCCGGACGAAGGCGCGGTTGGTTCGCACCATACCCTGCTCGGGAGCTCTGCGGGGCATACCTGGGGGAGCGGCGCGGAGCCACCTGGCAGCGAGGCCCGCCCCACATCCTGTCAGGGCGCCCCGCCAGGAAAACCTGTGGAAGGGGCCCGAGGTGCCAGAGAGCGGCGGCGCTGGCCAACCTCTTCGGCGACGGCGGCATCTTCGAACTCTCTACCGTCGTCTGGCCAAATCACTCCACTCCACTCCTCTCCACTCCACTCCACTCCACTCCACTCCACTCCATTCCACTTCTCCCCGCTTCGCTGAAAACCTGCGGCCGCAGCCGTTGACCCCATCTTTCTGCGCACCTCTCGGTCTGGGCCCCCATGAGGGCCTCCGCGCTCGGAAGCGGGGCGAATGCGCCCCTCGTGAGGTCTACACGGCGCCCGGGTCTGAGGAGCGGGGCGGCGGAGGGGGGGTGGCGCTTGAGGTCGCACAGCTTCGCGGGGTACAGGTGGGCCATGTCCTTCGTGGCGTGGTGGTCCCCGCCCGCGCGCGGAGGTATCCCCTGGCAGGCCTCATGGCCTCCCCACGTCCTCAACCCCGGGCAAGATCAATCAACACCGCACCTGGAGATCAGATCAAATCGGAATCTGCCTCGGAGCGACACGGAATCGAGATCGAATCGGATCGACCGCGCCAGGATGCACAACAACGCTACGTCAGAAAATGGCCACATCGGATCGTCGAAACATCGGCATCGATTTGGCCCGATCGGGCACATCGAATCGCATCGATCTGATTGAAACGGGACCTTCCTGGCGCGGCCAACTCCAAAGCCTGGCGAGACCGGGCAACAGGCGCGCATGCACGGAGAGGCGGTGAGCGCCTGAGAGCATCGCCACATCGTAGAGCGCTGTAACCCTGGCCGTTCGAACATAACACAAAAATTAGGACGACGCAACAACCACATTACCCCCCCCCCCACACACACACAAAAACACAAACACAAACACAAACACAAACACAAACACACACACACCCACACACACAAACACAAACACACACACACACACACACACAAACACACACACACACACCGCAGGCGCGAATAAAGAGTGACGGGCCAAGCGGGGCTCGAACGTGCACCGCGAGAGCCGCTTGTTTTGTACTGTTTCACACGAGGTCAAGTTCACTATCGGCCTCGACCTGGCAACAATTCGGGGGGGCCCATCGATGGAAACTGGGGTCTGCCAGGGTGTGGGTGTCGTCCTGGTGGAGAGGCCTCCGCAACCATCAAGACTGCAATCAAGTCTGTCGTCGTTTTGACATCCCCGAGGATGCGGTCCCAGGCATGGGGTAGGCATGTCCAGGGACCCACGTTGTGAACATGCTGCAGCGTCGGAGGTGTGGGCCTTCCGTCCCTCCGTGGATGTCAATGTCGGAGCTGCTCAGAACTCTGGCCAGTCTTTTAGATAGAACGAGGTGCTGGAACACTTTCTCAGACGGGAAGGGGCAGGGCGGAAACACATTAGAAACACTCTCGGCGGTTTGTGTGTATCGGGCGTTCTTGCGAGGTCGCTTCTTATGAGAGAGCGCGTATCACGGGCGCTTGCCTTGGGAACAATCGGCGGCGCGTTTCGAAACGGGGGGCGCCCCCCCCCCCAACACTCGGCGCCGTCGATCAAAACCAGGGGGACTCCCGAACCCCCCCCCTCCCAAGGAAAGAGGGGGGGGTTCACGGGTTCAACCGCCCCCATCGCCGGCGCCGCCAGCGCCGGCGCTGGCGGCCGCCAGCAGCGCCGACGGCGGGGACGCAGCGACGATGACCAGAGGCAGACCACGGGGTTCCAAACACCACCCCCACCCATCGGCGCCGGCGCCGGCGTCGACGCTGGCGGCGGCCAGCAGCGCCGACGGCGGGGACGCATCGACGATGACCAGAGGCAGCCCAGGGCCCAAGGGGGGGGGGACGTTTCACCCCCCCCCCCCTGGCGCCGGCGCCGGCGCCGGCGCTGGCGGCTGCCAGAAGCGCCGGCGCTGGCGGGGCGACGGCGGGGACGCAGCGACGATTACCACCACTACCACCACCACCACCACTACCACCACCACCACCTCAACCCACCACCACCACCAACCCACCAGAACATCCACCACCACCACAGCCACCACCACCACAACCACCACCACCACAAAAAAACCACCACCACTACCACCACCACCACAACCACCACCACTACCAGCAGAAAAACCCAACGCCAACACCACAAATCACCACATCACCACCACCACCGCCACCACCACCACAACAAACGTCCACAAACCACCGCCACCACCACCACAGCCACCACCACCACAAAAACCCACCACCACTACCACCACCACCACAATCTACCACACCACCACCACCACCACCACCACCGCCACAACCACCACCACCACTACCAGCAGCACAACCCACCACCACCACAAACCACCACACCACTACCATCACCCCCAGCACCACGTCCACAAACCAGCGCCACCACCACAACCCACCACCACCACCACCACCACCACCACCACCACCAACACCACCACCACCACTACCACCACAACACCACCACCAAGCCACCACTTCCACCTCAACCCACCGCAACAACCACCACAACCACCACCACCACACCAAACCACCACCACCACTCACCACCACAACCACCACCACCACAACAAACCACCACATCACCACCACCACAACCACCACCACCGCCACCACCACCACCACAACCCACCACCACCACCACCACCACCACCACCACCGTCGTCATTGTCGACGCTCACCGCCGCCGCCGGCCGCTGGCGCCGGCGCCGGCCTAGAAAAGGAAGTCGTCGTCCCCACCGCCGCCGCCATCCGCCGCCGACGCAGGCGCCAGCCCGAGTAGGGGAGGAACGGGGGGGGGAAGTTCGAACCCCCCCCCGTCATGGGAAGGGAGGGGGGTCCGGTTCCAACCGCCCCCTCCAAGCGACCACAGAACGCGCTCTTTCCTTCTGATAGATCCAATGTGGAGTAGCCGCCCACCCGTCACACCATACCTAAGGAACGTGTGGATTTAGCTCCGCCTAGCGCAGATCTGCACTCGTCGAGTAGGCCTATGATGCGATCCAACCTGTCATGGTGCCTGCGGGAAAAGTGCGATTGGCGAGAGGACAAGGAGGGGAAGGGGGCGCAGGGAAACACATGGAGACGAAGGGGCAGGTGAAGTAGGGAGCGGGGTGGTGGTGCTGAGGCCACTTGTTATATGCATCCTTGTCAAGTGGACGGGGAGACCCCCGACAGATGGGCGTCGATCCCGGCCCCGGCGGCCCTGCTGAAAATTCTCGACGATCTTAATCGTACAAAAGATCCTCCTCACGGATTGCCCATTGCGACTCGGCGTTTGGAGAATGTTATCACCGTGATGGCTCTGGACATCGAGAATGCACGACATTGCAAGAGGGCACATGCTGGTTCGAGGAAGTAGCCGTGCTATGTGAAGGCAGCGCGTCTGCCCCAAGTGAACGGTGTCAACGCCATTGGCCAGATGAGGCCACCACGGAACCCGAAACACGCATGGCTGAACTCACAGCCATTTCTCACCCTGGCCAGCCGCAGCATGTGCATTCAGGTTGCGAGGAGCCTCAAGACACAGGTTGCGCTTCACCCTCGCGCTGAGCACGCCGTCGACGTCGCTATACTTCGCAGTTCGTTGCTCAGCTGAGAAGGGGGCGAAGGAGGCTGAAGGGAGTCGGTGATATATCGCCGATAGATCGGCGATAGCCGGTAGGCCTCCAATGGCGAACTCGCACGTTCCTCTGCACGGTGGGGCTGAGGTTCTATCATGTCCGCCCAGTGCGAACTCCACCCGTGCGTTCCACAAGGCTGTGAGAGCGGCCATTCAGGGTGGAAGCGTCCTGGGTGTTCACTCCCAGCAGCGTCTGGATACGCGTCTTCGCGAAGCGAAGGTCGAACGGCAGCCACGCGCAGTTCGCGCAGGTGTCCAGCTCCTCGAATTTCGGGCCGATGAAATAAAACGTTGTACCTCCCCTCTCCCACCGATTTAGAAGAAAAGCAACGGCATCAACATGAATCTTCGACGGTCCGAACGGATTCCTTGGATCTTCGCGAGCCCCCCTTCCCTGGAACGCGGAGCGCGCCACATGCGGCGCCTGAGTCGCCGCCAGGGGTGGCTAGCGCAGATCCAAGGAATCCACGAGGACCGTCCAAAGTCTGGTCTTGGCATCTGGTTCTTCTTCGACGACTGTGGGGGAGAACCCGATAATCGAGAGATGCGGCGAGGACTTCTCTGAGGGCCCAGCTCCGTATTTCGGACAAGAGCACGACCCACGGCGCGTCGAGCGTGCTCCTGACGACTGGACGTCAAAAGGTCCAGTCATCCCCCCGAGCCGCTCTTCAAATGCGGGGGGGTACGTCGAAGCCACGAGCGGAGAACATGTCCGTATCCGCGCCCACGCGATCTGGATTCTGGGGCGCCATCCCGCGGATACGCGGTCACATGGATACGTTCCGTGCGGGGCATCCGCGAACAAAAACGCCCCGCATCCGCGGGGTCGTGGCCCAGGGGCCCGGCCCGCGAGGCCGCGGATACGGATGTTTTCGCCCACGACAGATGCCAGAGCATTTAAATGAGAGCCACTGTGAGCGGCACCTTGGGACGTATGACGGCCCGACAATATTCTACAGTCTGCCCTGCTGCGCGGCAACGCCTAAGCCCCGGAAATTCTCCCCTCCGGGGGGCGCTCCTTCCCTCCTTTGGGTAAGCTCTTCAAACGACGTCAACCCGTCGAAGGGTCCCTTCTCACACGCACAAGCACAAAGTCCGATCGAGCGCCCTAGGATGTCTCGTCCCGCTTGCGGGAACGGCGTGATTCATGCATGGAAGAAGAAAACGTGCATCGGATAGATGCAAAAAGTTAAAGGATAGATGCAAAAAGTTAAAGACACCCCTCGCGGATTGCTACACACAGCCTCGCATGTATGACAAGTGCTGACACAGAAAATCCTGCACGAACCTGCCGGGGGAATTCTGCAAAATCCGCTCCAAACTGGTGTTGAAGCGATCCCGAAGGCAAGATACGGGAACAGGAGGAGAAAACGACTGGCAACAGCGGAAGAAATACCATCGCTCCATAATGTGATTTGTCATGGGTCTGTGCGCATCATGGAATTTGGCAGGGATCAGCGGAGTCCATAAAAGAAAGGGTCCCCCAATTTTGGTATGAGCACATCTGCAAAATGAACGGCGATGCGAGATACGACGCAATGTGCAATGTCCCACGGGGTGGGGATAATCGTGGCTTTGGGGGGTGGTAGAGCTATCTGTGGTGCTAGCGATGTGGTGCAACGCGTGTGGTGCAATCTGCGTGGCGCAATCTATGTGGCGCAATTCGCCTGCCGAACTTGAGATTGCCAATCCCACTGCTCACGCAATCCTCCCACCCACCCACCCGCAACCTCTTTTGCAAAACCCATGCGGCGGCGACTCCGATGGCTGTTTGGCGCTGGTTGGCACATCGCTGCGGCCGCGACAGCGTGCGCAAGCTCGCGCGCGGAGCGGCCGGCTACGTAGCCTGGCGCGCCCCATGCGGCCGTGGTGGCCGTGACCGCTGGGCAGCCCCCTGCGCGTCTCGCAGGCCGCGCTGGCGCGCATTCACTTCAATGCAAATCGGTGGCCTGGGCGGGCGCAGAGCCATGACGACATCGACAACGGCAGACACGATGATGATAGTAACGATGATGGTGGCGATGATGGCCACGACGGCGGCAAAGCCAATGACGGCGCCGATGCTGACCACGCTGACGACGATGATAGTGTCTACATGACAGTGATGAAGGCTTTGGAATGTCTTCGACATGCGCGCGCGGCCGATGCACGCGAGCGCCCTGCATTTTGTCATTTGACAAGGGTCGTGCCCCCCAGCGCGCGCGAAAAGGCATGCGAATGATTTCGACATGCGCGCACGAGGGGTCGGCTTGGTAGCATTGGATAGAACTCTTGAGCAACCTGTGGATTTCTGAATAATTCGCAAGAGTACGCGCGGAGAATTGTTTCTATTCTGTTGTCTAGAAGATGTTGCGATGCGACCGGGCTATTCCCAACCATCCTGTGGTGTTAGGTCTTCGTTTTGAAGAGAAAGCGCCCCACGGGCCACATCCTCTCCTCTCCTCCTCCTCCCCCTCCACCCTCATCCCCCCCTTCCTCCCATCATCATCCCATCATCTCATCGTCCACATCATTATTATCAGCATCATCATCATCAGCATCATCATCATCATCATCAGCAGCACCAGCATCAGCATCATCATTATCATTCTCACCATCATTTCACCATCACCACCATCACCAACACCGTCACCACCATCTCAATAGTATCATCATTGTCATCATCATCATCATCCTCATCCTCCTCATCATTATCATCCTCATCAGAATCATCATCACCATCATTCTTAACATCAGCATCATCACCATCAACATCACCATCGTCATAATCGGAAAAAACATCATCGCCGTCATCATCGTCATCATCACCATCGCCGTTATCGTCACCATCATCGTCACTCCTGTCGGCTATACGAGTCTGGGTGAGTGAGTGAGTGAGTGAGTGAGTGAGCGACTGTGTCTGACTGTGATTGAGTCTGGGTGTGCTGAATACGATAACGACTGAGTCTGAGTATTTGTAAGTCTGACTGTGAAGGAGTCTGAGTGGGTGAGTACATGTACGAGTGAGTCTGAGTGCGAATGAGTCTGAGCACGAGTGAGTGTGTGGGTGAGGCCTTCTAGTCGAATACGTTCTCGGAGCCGTCTAAGAAATTCGTCGGCGCGGGAATACCCATATGTGCATCTCATACTCATGTCACGCTTCGCTACAGGGCTCTGTCCATGAGTATCTTGGAGTGAGAGCGAGCCCGCGTAGACGACAGGCGCGACAACGAAGACGACGACAGCGACGACTTCAGTGACGTCTTCCACCTCCTCTGGACATCTTGCGGGAGAGACGGAGACAACACGTGGAAGAGCGAGGGGGTGTTCCTGTCGCCGTTCTCCCGGTGACAACTCGGGCAAACGCGCATTGCGTTTCTACGCCCGCTATCTGGCGTGCTACTCGCGGCACCTGCTGGCAATTAGGGTGCCCAGGTGCCACTTAGTACGAGAGAATCTGAGCGTGGGCGACCGGAGTGTGGGCGAGTCGGAGTGTGAGCGGATCTGGATATGATTGGGCCTGAATGTGATAGCCGGTGTGAGTACAAGTGGGTCTGATCACGGGTGAGCCTGAGTGCGAGCAAATCTATGCGCGATCGGGTCTGAGTGTCAGTAAGTCTTAGTGTGGGCGAGTCTGAGTTTGAATGTGACGAATACAAATGAGTATGGCTGAGCCTGGGTACGAGGTAGTCTGAGCACGAGTGAGTCTGATAGCTGGTGGGTCTGAGTTTGAGTGGGTCTGAGTGTGAATTGGGCTGGGCGCGAGTGAGTTTAAGTTCCAGCGAGTGGAACTATGAGCGAGCACGCACGCGTGAGCCTGAGTATGGTCGAGTATGGGTAGGAGCGAGTCTGAATGTGATGGGTGAACCTGAATGAGGAAAGGGTGCTGGTGAGGCAGACCAAGAGGGTGCGTCCGGGTGGGGAGGAGGGGAAAGAGGTGCTTGAGTGAGTGAATGGGTAAGTGGGGACCACATAAATCAAAAGAGAAGTATGGGGGGAGGGCAGAGACAAGCAAACCGCCTCACCCCTGGCGGCTCCGTCTTGGGGTTATCAAGTGCCACGCCTGCTATATTGCGGAAGTAATTTGACACCAAAAGAAAAGTTTAAGGAAGGGGAGGGGGGGGCAGCAATAGGCAAATCGCTTGATACATCCCTACAAACTGGACGCCGACCCTGGATTGTCTGGCGGCTCCCCATTGGGGTGCCCAAGTACCGCGGGTGCTTTATCCTCTTGCACAGGGTGTCTAGAACTCCGACTACTTTATTCCGCGTCGCACACCCCGCCCCTCCCCGCGTCTCCAGCGCCAGAGTGGGACCCCCCCGCGCGGTGGCTCTCTGCCCCGAGCTACCCCGCCCCAGCGCCCCAGCGGGAGCCCCGCCCACCGCCCCCTCGTCCACGAAAGTATTCCTCGTCGCACAACCCCCCCCGTCCCGCGTCCCCAGCGCCAGAGTGGGACCCCCGCGCCGTGGCTCTCTGCCCCGAGCCTCCCCGCGTCCCCAGCGCCCCAGCGGGGGCCCCGCCCACTGCCCCCTCCGCCACGAACGCTTTATTCCGCGTCGCACACACCCCCTCCCCCCGCGTCCCCATCGCCAGAGTGGGACCCCCGCGCCGTGGCTCTCTGCCCCGAGCCCCCCCGCGTCCCCAGCGCCCCAGCGGGAGCCCCGCCCACTGCCCCCTCCGCCACGAGCGTTTTATTCCGCGTTGCGACGCACACCACCTCCCCCACCTCCCTCCCCGCGTCCCCAGCGCCACAGTGGGGGCTCCGCCCCGTGCCCCCTCCGCACCGACAATTTTATTCCGCGTCGCGACGCACACCACCTCCCCCTCCCCGTCCCCAGCGCCCCAGTTGGACCCCCGCCCCTGGATGGAAGTAGCGCTGATCCAATCACTTGGCGATGACAGGATGATCAAATATCAACGTTGATACTTATGCTATTTTCCCATGCGGCACGGCTGGAATGTATACGTTTGAACGCCGTCTGCTGCTAGCGACTCCGTGCAATGCAGCCGCATTGGGCTTTGACCCGAATGGCAACGGACAGTCGAAGGTCGACAGTGCAAGCAAGACCAAGAACACACTAACTTTACAGCGCCATCAACGGGACATTGCAACCGCAACGCTTGGGGACCATTGTAACCCCCGTGATGGCAGAGCTGAAACGGACACCCGGGGGACCGACTAACAGCTGCTTTCAAATATCGTCGATGTCAGAAGTAGGCATGTGGGAACGATAACGAGAGCAACTCTGAGGCTAGAGTTCTCTCCCGGCATGCCTCGGCCCCACGCCCCGCAAAAACTAAACCCAACCCTCAGTCAGCATGGGGAGGAAGACAGACGCTCATGACAGCAAGGATCATGGACCCACGAGTTCGGCAAGCCTGCCCAATGTGATCGCCGCGAAAACCACTTTGGGATTCGACTGGGTCCTGCCAGCATGCACCTCTCCAAAGCGAAGGTATACATCCGCCAACGCGTCCACAAGTTGTTTTGCAGGCCAGGCCTCAGGCTTCCGTTGGGAGAGAAGCCATAGATGCGCACACACGCATGCTCCCATACTCGATTCCCTGCCGCCCACGGCGGCCAGCAGTGCTCCCAAGCAAATCTGCAGCGGCAGCTCGAACATGTCTAGTTGCATCTGCTCGTTCAGCAGCAGGTGTGAACACGTAGACGCGACGACGTCCAAACTACACCACATGATTTCCTTGAGGTCTGGGTCAAGAGGGGCCCCAAGCCCCAAGCCCCGCCCAATGCCCCCCCGCCCCGACCATTTTATTCCGCGTCGCGACGCACACCACCTCCCCCTCCTCCTCTCCGCGCCCCCAGCGCCCCAGTGGGACCTCCGCCCCGTGCCCCCTCCGCTCCGAGCGCTGTATTCCGCGTCGCGACGCACGCCACCTCACCCCCCTCTCCCCACCTGGGACTTGGGCCCCGTTGCTGGGCCCCGAGGGGCGATGTCTTGCCCCCTCGTCCCCCCTCCTCCTCTTCCTCCTCCTCCTCCTCCTCCCCCTTCCTTTTTGTGCAAGAGCCATGGCACACGTGCCACTTGTTTTCTTGCACACGGTGTCTAAAACTCCTACCAGTTTATTTCGGCGTCGCACCGCCACGGCCGCCCCGCCACCCCCGCCCCTCCACCCACACACCCACACCAACCACCACCACTACCAGCGTGACACCGCCCCCCGTCTAGTGCTCCGCCCCGACAATTTCACTTCGGCGTCGTACCCCCGTCCAGTGTTGTCTACCCTGGGGACCCTGCCCCCCTCCGCCCACACCACCATATTTCGGCGGCGCACCGCCCCCACCGTCCCGCCCCCTAGACCCTTCCCCCCTCCCCGGCCGCACAGTGCATCCCGCCCCCCTCCGCCCCGACCACTTTATTTCGGCGTCGCACCGCCCCCAACATCCTGCCTCCCCGACCCTTCCCCTCTCCCCAGCCGCCGAGTGCCCTCTGCACCCCGCCCCCCTCCGCCCCGACCATTTTATTTCGGCGTCGCACCACCCCCACCGCCCCGCCCCCCCGACCCTCCCCGCCTCCCCGGCCGTCCGGTGCTCCCCTCCGCCGCGACCGCTGTATTGCAGTGTCGCACCGCCCCCACCGCCCCGCCCCCACGACCCTTCCCCCCTCCCCACCCGCCCAGTTCCCTCTGCACCCCGCCCCCCTCCGCCCACACCACGATAATTCGACGTCGCACCGCCCCCACTCTCGCCCTACGACCCTTCCCCCTACCCCAGCCGCCCAGTGCCCTTTATACCCCGCCCCCCTCCGCCCCGACCACTTCATTTCCGCCCCGCCCCTACCGACCCCACCCACGACCCTTCCCCCCCCCCCACCCGCCCAGTGCACCCCGTCCCCTCTCCGCCACGACCACTTCATTTCGGTGTCGCACCGCTCCCACTGTCCCGCCGCCCTCCCCGACCCTTCCCCCCCCCGCCCCCCTACGCCCAATGCCATTTGCACCCCGCCCCCCTACGCCCCGACCACTTTATTTCAGCGTCAGGCAGCCCCCTTCGCCCCGCCCCCGCGATCCTTCCCCCCTCCCTCCCGCCCAATGCATCCCGCCCCCCTCAGCCCCGGTCACTTTACTCCGGCGTCGCACCGCGCCCACGGTCCCGCCCCTACGACCCTTCCGCCCTCCCCACCCGCCCAGTGCCCTTTGCACACCCCCACTCCGACCACTTTGTTTCGGCGGTGCACCGCCCCCACCGCCTCGCCCCTCCTGCCCCTCCCGCCCCTCTACCAACCCACCCAGACCAAACACTACCGCCACCAGCGTGACCCCCTCCGCCCCGACCACTTCATTTGGGCGTCGCACCGCCCCCACCGCCCCGCCACCACGACCCGTCCCCCCTCTCCACCCGCCCAGCGCCCTCGCCCCCCTTCGCCCCGACCCCGCCCCCTCCGCCCCGACCACTTATGAATTCTGCGTCGCATCGCCCGCACAGCTTCCACCGCCCCCGCCCCCCAAGCAGCCCAATGCCCTCTCCACCCCGCACCCCTCCGCCGCGACCACTATATTTCGGCGTCGTACCGCACCCTCCCGGCCCGCCCCACCCGCCCCTGTCCTCCCGACCCAACAACACACTATTATCATCCAGCGCGACCCCTCCGCCCCGACCACTCTATTTCGGCGTCGGGCCGCCCTCACCGTTGCTCAGCAGCCCAATGCCCTCGCCACCTCCTCTCGGGAGCGGCCAAGAGGGGGGTATCCAAGAGGGGGGGTGCAAATCATGACTGGCGGCATGTGCGCGGCCCAGCGGGGGGTCCAGGGACGTAATGAAATAAGAAGAGGCGCCATGAAATCTGAGGAAAAAAATCATGGCCCCCGCCATGATATCCCCCCCCCCCCCTAGTCATCACCCCCCTCTTTGCCGCCCCCGATCCTCCGCCCCCGATCCTCCGCCCCCCTCCGCTCCGACCGTTCTATTTCGGCGTCGCGCTCACCCTCTCTGCGTGACCCCCTCCGCCCCGACCGATCGTTTCGGCGTCGCACCGCCCTCACCCCAGCGTTCCGCGGCAGCCCAGTGCCCTCTCCACTCCGCCCTCTTCCGCCCCGACCACTTTATTTCGGCGTCGCACCGCACCCACCGCCCCAGGGAGCCTCGTCATGCCTTCATAGGGCTCCCAGGAACCTCGTGGGATTCTCTGTGGATTTCTTGGGTGTCTGTTGGAGGCCTCCGGGGGGAATGTTAAAGGTGAGGCCATCTCGTGGGGGACGACCCATAGAGCCTCCTCGAATTCGCCCTCTGACGCCCTTCTTGCGGCCCTCTGTGGACACTCCTTCTCGGATTTCTCGCCCCCTCTCTCCTCTCTCCTCTCTCTTCCTCCTCCTCCTCCTCCTCGTCCTCCTCCTCCTCATCATCTTCCTCCTCCTCCTCCTCCTCCTCCTTCCCCCTCCCTTTTGTGCAAGAGCCATCGCACGCGTACCCATTGTTGCGGTGAGCATGACACCACCCGAAACAATCTGGGGGGGGCCGAAAAAAAGGTACACCTCTTGAGACTTCCCCAATCTGGGAGCGAATCCTGGAATGTGCCCACCCTGGTGGCTCCGCTTTGGGGTGCCCAAGTGCCACGCCGGCTATAACGCGGTGGGCAGTGGACCACCAATAAAACAAATCCAGGGGGGCAAACCGCCCCAGACATCCCCACACGTTGTGCTGAACGTAGATGATGTTGGGCATTCAGACAGGCAAACTGCCTGAGACATCATCACACCTCTGGGCACCCTGCAATGTCCTGACCCTCGAGAAAATGTTGGGCGCGCAAACAAAAACACCGCCTGAGACGTACCCTCACTCTGGGCGCGAACCCTGGATGTCCTATCCTGTAACGCCCCCCCCCCCCATTGGAGTGCTGAAACCAGAGCCTCGCTTGAGACGTCCTCAGAATCCACTCCGAAGTCAGAAGGTGTTGGCCATGCAAACAAGGAGGCCACCTGAGTGGGCGCGAATCCTGGAATGCGCCCGCTCCCTAATGCCACCCATGCCATACCGTTGTGCGCATTGGACCACCAAATTATCATGTATGCGTCTGAGTCAGGGTATCGGGGGAGTGTGGGTGTGAGTTGGTATGAATGTGATCGGATCCGAGAGTGAGTGCGTCTAGCCACGGGTAAGCCTGAGTGCAACTGAATCATCATGTTTTGATGCTGAACAAGAACAGAACGAATGTGGATGTGAGCGGGACATACTGTGAACAAGTCCGAGCTTGAGAGAGTCAAAGCATGAATTACCTTGGTTGCGAATGAATCTGAGTGAGCGCATCTGGGCATGACTGAGTGTGACAGTGAGTGTGTTTCGCTGGCTGAGGAAGATGAAGATGAGGAGTGGGTGGGGAGGTGCGAGTTTGTTCGTTCTCGGAGCCGTCTGACGAATTGGTCGACGCGGGAATCCCCATATGTGCGTCTCATACTCCTGCCACGTTTCGCTGAGGAGCTCTGTCTATGAGCATTTGGGTGTAAGAGCGAGTCCGCGTAGACGACAGGCGCGACAACGAAGATGACGACAGCGACGATTTCAATCACGTCCTCCTCCTCTTCCTCCTTCTCTGGACGTCGTTCAGGAAAGACGAGGGAAACAACAGCGGACGAGCGAGGGGGAATTCTCTTCGCTTTTCCCCTCGCGGCGACTCAGGCAAGCGCGCATGGCGTTCCTACGCACGACCTCTGGCGTGCTACTCGCGGCGCCTGCTGGTACTAGGGGTGCCCAAGTGCCACCCCGCCTGTATCGCGGGAGCCATGTGTGTGTGAGCCTCGATGCGGATGAACCTGGGCGTGGGTGATCTGAATGCGGGCGAGCCGGAGTTTGAGTGGACCACGGTATGATCGGGCCTGGGTGCGAACGAGTCTGCTTAGAATCAGTGCGAATGCGCGTGTGTCTCAGTATGTGTGAGTCTTACTGCGAGCCAGTCTAGATGCGAGTGGGTCTGAGTGTGACTTCGTCTGGGTGTGCGAAAGTCTGAAACTGAATGTAACGAATACGCTTATGAATATGAGGAAGCCTGGGTGCGAGGTAGTCTGCATATGAGTGAGTCTGGAGGCTGGTGAATCTGAATGCGTACGGATCTGAATGTGAGTTGGCCTGGGTATGGGTGGGTCTGGGTTCGAGCGAATCTGAGCGTGAGCGAATAGTATGCGCGCGAGCCTGAATATAATTTAGAATGAATATGAGCGAATCTAAGTGTGATGAGTGAATCTGAAAGAGGAACGGGTGTGGATGAGTAAATCCGAATGAGCATGGGCGCGCCCGAGTGGGGAAAAGAGGAAGGATGTTAGCGAGTGAGTGAGGAGCACACACACACATCCAAAGAAAAGTCTGGGGGGGCAGCAACAATCAAACCGCCTGACACATCACCCCAATCTGACCGCGAATCCTGGAGTGTCCCACGCCTGGCGGCTCCACAACGGGGTGCCCACGTGCCGCGCCTGCTTTATCGCGGTGACCGCTGGGCCGCTGGGCCACAAAACAAAAAACGCTTGGGGGGCAGAAGCGGGCAAACCGCTTGAGACGTCCCTCCGACATGGATGCGAATGCCGGAGGGCCCCCACCCCTGGCGGATCCCACTTGGCCCATGGCGGGGAAGCGGCGCCCCCGCGCGGGCGGGCGCCCTCGGCGACGCGGGTCGCCCGACATGACATCTGGCGGTCGCCCCCGAACAATTGCGAAGATCCCCCAAATGCACGCGCGGGCGATTTCGCGCGCGCGGCAAGGAAATGAATGCGAAATGTCAGTGTTCATCTCGCGAACAGAATGGCGACAACCAATTATTGTACCCGTGTCCTTGGGGCGAAGACATGACATGCTGGGCGCGCCACGTCCGGCTCTCAGTGTTCGCGCGCGCGCGGGCACTCGCGCGTGAAATGCAGACGCCATCAACTCGATGGCTGAATGGTGGCAACCAATGGCTTTGTTTGTACTCTGGGGGCTCCAACGCGGAATAACGCAATCTGGCACACACCCGTTTCCTCATTGCTCGCGCGCGCGCCCGTTCTTTCGCTCGCGCACGCGCGCGCGCGCTTTCGCGAGCACAATGAAAGCAATAGCTGGTTCCGATTGACCGTCATACTTTCGAAACTAAGGTGCGAACCTTATTTGTTCACTCGCATTGACGGCCTTATCGTGGAACGCAGCATTGCGACGCAGTGCGCGCCCCTCATTGCTGGCGCGCGCGCGCCCCTGCGCGCTCATTGTATGAACCGTCGCTAAATGGCCACCTGAATTTCGAATGCTAAATCAAACAACCAAGTTGTCGCACTCGTATTCTAGTGATCTCGGCGCGGGATACAGCATAGTGGAACGGCAAGCGTTCATCATTGCTCGCGGGCGCACATGGGGGCGCGCGCGCGCGCGCGCTCTCGCCCTCCAAGGAGCCCACGAAAGTGGCGACGATTGCGCAGATCGCAGCCCCCCAGGGCGCAACGAGGTCTCGAGGTGGTCTGCGTGGGACCCACCTCCGCTGGGCCTCCCAGGAGCCCACGAAAGTGGCGACAATTGCGCAGATCGCAGACCCCCAAGGCACGGCGAGGTCTCGAGGTGGTCTGCGTGGGACCATCCTCCGCTGGGCCTCCCAGGAGCCCACGAAAGTGGCCACAATTGCGCAGATCGCAGACCCCCCAGGCACCGCGAGGTCTCGAGGTTGTCCGCGTGGGACCCACCTCCGCTGGGCCTCCCAAGAGCCCACGAACGTGGCGACAATTGCTCAGATCGCAGCCCCCAGGGCACGGCGAGGTCTCGAGGTGGTCTGCGTGGGACCCACCTCCGCTGGGCCTCCCAGGAGCCCACGAAAGTGGCGACAATTGCGCAGATCGCAGACCCCCAAGGCACGGCGAGGTCTCGAGGTGGTCCGCGTGGGACCCACCTCCGCTGGGCCTCCCAAGAGCCCACGAACGTGGCGACAATTGCGCAAATCGCAGCCCCCCAGGCACCGCGAGGTCTCGAGGTGGTCCGCGTGGGACCCACCTCCGCTGGGCCTCCCAGGAGCCCACGAGAATGTCGACAATTGCGCAGATTGCAGCCCCCCGGGCACCGCGAGGTCTCGAGGTGGTCCGCGTGGGCCCCACCTCCGCTGGGCCTCCCAGGAGCCACGAAAGTGGCGACAGTTGCGCAGATCGCAGCCCGACGGCGAGGAGAGGGGAACACAGGTAACAGGAGAGGAGGAGTGGGGAGGAGAAGAAGGATGACGGGGCGACCACACTGCTCTCTTCAAAACGAGTACCCAACCATAGGAGGGTTGGGGAAAAGGTATCCTCGCACCAGCGCGCCTGTGGGTGGCTCGCCAAGTCCGCAAGCGGGGCGGATGAGAGCGAACTGCGTTCATGCACTGGCAGCGGGAACTCTCCTATCAATGGCGCGCTATTGGGTGGTCTGCCAAGTCTGCAAACCAAGCATGAAGCACGGCACCTGTAGGTGGCCCGCAAACTCGGCAACCAGGGCGGATGAGAAAACAATGTGTCTCTACATTGGCAGATACCCCTAGTCTCCTATGAATGACGTGCCTTTTGAGTGCATTGCCATGTCTGCAAACAACGCAAGGAGCACGCCGAACAGAAAGCGACTGCACGGTGGGGGATAGCATCAACGCACCCGCGCGCATTGCGTGTGGCCTGCGTCGCAGCCTAATGCACCCACCATCTCGGCCCCGAGAAGGTCAGTGCATCTGAACAGAGAAAAAAAGCAACGCCAGGGCGTGGAGAGCAAGACAAGAGTAGACACGACAGGCGTGAGGGGTGTACCAGGAAGAACTAGCATGCAAGGCGATACGTCAATGGCCAAGCACTGAAACAACAATCGGCACATACCCGCCGCAACTAAACGCTGTCCGAATGCGTGGAATCGTCTACTACGCCGACAGTTGCTATGCGTCTCTTGCAGGATTCGCAAGGCAACTCGTCCTGCAGAATATTGGCCGCAGAACATGGTGTCTTTCTGGTTGTTGCACAGCACAACTTGCGGCTGAGCTCGTTACGCAACCTGCCCAGGGTGTCCAGAGTACCGTGCAGTCAGCAGCGGGAACTGTACATACCCTGACAGAAGCTGCTAGAAATCCTTCAGCGCAACTGCTGTTTCGTCGAAAAAGTATCCTAGCACCAGCGCTCTGCGGGTGGCTCGCCAAGTCCGCAAGTGGGGCGGATGAGAGCGAACTGCGTCCATGCACTGGCAGCAGGAACTCTCCTATCAATGGCGCGCTATTGGGTGGTCTGCCAGATCTGCAAACCAAGCACGTAGCACGGGCACCTGTAGGTGGTTCGCAAACTCGGAGAGCAGGGCAGATGAGAAAGAAATGAGACACCCATAGTCTCCTATGAATGACGTGCCTTTGAGTGCACTGCCCGGTCTGCAAACAACGCAAGGAGCACGCCGAACAGAAAGCGACTGCACGGGGGGGGAAGCATCAACGCACCCGCGCGCATTGCGTGTGGCCTGCGTCGCAGCCTAATGCACCCACCATCTCGGCCCCGAGAAGGTCAGTGCATCTGAACAGAGAAAAAAGCAACGCCAGGGCGTGGAGAGCAAGACAAGAGTAGACACGACAGGCGTGAGGGGTGTACCAGGAAGAACTAGCATGCATAGCGATACGTCAATGGCCAAGCACTGAAACAACAATCGGCACATACCCGCCGCAACTAAACGCTGTCCGAATGCGTGGAATCGTCTACTACGCCGACAGTTGCTATGCGACTCTTGCAGAATTCGCAAGACAATTCGTCCTGCAGAAGCAACCCACAAGAGGTACATTGGCCGCAGAGCATGGTGTCTTTCTGGTTGTTGCACATCTTGCGGCTGAGCTCGCTCCGCAACCTGTCCAGGGTGTCCAGAGTACCGTGCAGCCAGCAGCAGGAACTCTCTGGTATCCGAACGTTCCACTGCAGAATCAAATAACTCAGCGTGAGGAGCAGCGTGCTCAGCGGCGTCGGCATGTAGTCTGGGTGGGCCAGCTGCCCTTGACCGACCTCTTGGCTAACTGGAGGCGACGTTGTCGCATTGACCGAGGCCTCTTTGGGCTGAAGGGCGCCACGCTCGGGCATGGGAGGCAGGCTGCTGGAGGCCATGACAGGCACGATTGAGCCGACGGTGGGGCTGCCAGCATGCCTCAACCGGACTAATCCTCTGAACTCCTCGAGCTCCGTTCCAGCCGACCCTGTGTTCCCGCCGCGAGAATGTCCAGGGAATTCCCACTCAAGGGTCGCCTGCGACAGCTCCCCGGCACCGACATGGACCAACAAGGCTGACAACCCGCTGCTGACCTGGCGCATCGTGGGACGCAGGGCAGGCGAGGACTGGATGCACTGTTGGACCATTGGCCGGCAGGCCTGCGTAAGCTCGTCGGCGGCATCTGGCCACGCCAGACTGGGCGGCTTGCCCCGCCGTAGCATCGTCAATATCTTCTCCGAACCAATTGTCTCGAACGGCACCCGCCCTGAAACTATGAAGTATGTCACTAAACCGAAAGAGTAGCTGTCTGCGGAAGCATCGGGGGGGACTGTGTCGCGCTGAAACAACTCTGGTGCCATCCACCGCATCGTGCCGCCCAAAGGCCTGGCACTCCGAGTGATGATCCGTGAAAGGCCGAAGTCAAGCAGCTTTGCGCGGCACGACCGTCGGCCCCTCTTGCTCAGGCACTGCTCCACGAAAATATTCGAGTCCTTCAGGTCACCGTGGACGACGACAGGCTGCTTCGAGTGCAGGTATCGCAACGCATTCAGGATCTCAAAGACGAGCAGGGACCGTGTAGCAGCGCTGCTGGCTAGCACCCTTGCCTCTGGTGCTCCACCGCGCTCCTCCGCCGAGTGACCGGAGCTTCGGAGCAGCCCTTTGATGAATGTGCCCAGGGTCACGCCATCGACAAGCTCGAGCACCAGACAAATCTTGCTCAGGGCAACGTCCATGCACGCACCGTAGAAGAACGCAACGTTGGGGTGACGAATGCGGCGGATTCGCGGGCCCCACGGGCCGGAGGCGTGCTAAAATCCATGGTAACGGTAAGAGATTCAGAATATTGATGCCCGAACTCCTGGGGGCGGCCCTTGGGGCCCCTGGAGCTGCCCAGGAGCGCAGACGACCCCACGAGGGCCTGATGAGGCGGAATGCATTGTTTGCGCTTGCCTTCTGGAAAGGCTTTGGCGTTACCGCCTTTCCGAGCTTCCGACCGCCCAGGACGGCCCAAGAGGCGCCCAAGATCGCAACAAGTCCGCCCAAGAGGCTCCCAGGGCGGCCCTGGGACAGCTCAAGAGGGCTCCAAGACGGCCAAAGATGTCTCCCCAGAGGGCTCCAGAGGCTCCCATGAGGGCCCCGAGAGGGGGAACCCGAACAGGCATATCGAGCCGTCTCGACCATTCCCAGACCGCCAACAGCTCCCAAGAAGGCCTCAAGAGGCCCCCAGAAGCCCAAAAGGATGCCCCACGGGGCCCCCAAGAGGCCCCAGGAGGTCCCCAAAATGCCGCCGAGAGGGCCCCCAAGAGGCTGCCCATGAGACCCCAAGACGTGTTCAAAAGAGACATCTTGTCCGCGACCCAGTTTGGTCCCCACAGTTCCCCAAGAAGCCATCGAGAGGCCTCTTCCTCATCCTCCTCCTCCTGTTCCCCTTCCTTTTCCCCGAGCGAGTCCCCCAACCTCCTTCTCGCCCTCCATGGTTTCACCAACATATTGCAACTGTGGTGCAATATGGGCTGGCGCAATGGAAGAAACTATTTAGTTCGGTGGCCCCCCTGCGGGCCCTCGCCGCGTTAGGCGTCGAGGACGGATGATGAAATGGAAGATGTGATGGAGGGGAAGGAGAAACATGCATAAGGAATGCTAATAAGAAGGACTTCGCGCGTTCGGCCGGCCAACGCAGGCCAGGACTGAATCACAGCTCCTGAGACGTAGAGATAATAGTGAGCTGCACCCTGAAAGCCAGGAGAGCATCAATCCAGCACGCCCCCTCCTCCATTTCATGATCTGTGCTCTCAGGATCCTGCGGCACGAAACAAATAGCGTGATCTAGGCCTCCACGCTCATGGGATACGAAACGCATACGAGTGGTTTGCCTTTGCTGCTCTCCAGGAAGCCTCCATTCGGCACAACCCTCGTTCACTTCCTGCAAGTGGGGTGCTCACCTGGCCCCCGAGACGACTCCTTGGAGCCTCCGCTCGGCGCACCCATCTCGCACTTCGTGCCCTGCGGACCCCAAAAAGGGAGCATGCCTGGCCTCCACGCCGCCCGATCCCCCAAGCGGCGCGCACACGCCCCCGAGACACATGGCAACGATTGGTGCCGACCCTCGTCGAGGCAGTCTGCCTCACACCCACTGACTGCAACATCTGCGTGTAGAATTCCCCCTGTGGGCCCGCCGTAGCTCCCGCCCTGAGGACTCAATTCGGCGGGCCCCCCCGCGGGCCCTTGCCGCGGTAGGATTCGGGTGAAGATGGCGTGAGAGAGAGCGCGTATCATGGGCGGTTGCCTTTGGAACATTCGGCGGCGCGTTTCGAACCAAGAGGTGGGCCCCCCCCCAACACTCCCCCAACACTTGGCGCCGTCGATCGAAACCAGGGGGGGCTCCCCCTCTCCCCATACCCCCCCTCCCGAACCCCCCCCCCCAACTCCTGCCAAGGGGGGAGGGGGTTCACCCCCCCCCCCCTCGGCGCCGGCGCTGACGCTGGCGCTGGCGGCCGCCAGCAGCGCCGACGGCGGGGACGCAGTGATGATGACCAGAGGCAACCGAAAAGGGGGGGGGGTTCAAACCCACCCCCCCCCCTGGCGCCGGCGCCGGCGCCGGCGCTGGCGGCGGCCAGCAGCGCCGGCGCTGGCGCCGGCGACGGCGGGGACGCAGCGACGATTATCACCACTACCACCACCACCACTACCACCACCCACCACCAACCACCACCTCAACCACCACCACCAACCCACAACCACCACCACCACCACCACCACCACCACCACCACAACTCACCATCACCACCACCACCACCACACCACCACCACCACACCACCACAAAAACCCACCACAATCACTACTACCAGCACCACAATCTACCACACCACCACCGCCACCGCCACAACCACGACCAATACCAGCAGACCACAAACAACCACACCACCACCACCACCACCACACCACAACCACAAACTACCGCCACCACTACAACCCACCCACCACCACAACACCACACTACCACCAAACCACCACCACCTCCACAACCCACCACCACCACCACCACAAACCACCACCACTACCACAAAACACCACCACCAACACCGCCACCACCACCACCACCACCACCACCACCCCACCACCACCACCACCACCACCACCACCACCCACCACAACAACCACCACCACCACCACCACAACAAACGACTACACCACCACCACCACCACAACCACCTCCACCGCCACCACCGCCACCACAACCCACCACCGCCACCACCATCGTCCTCGTCGATGCTCCCCGCCGCCGCCGCCCGCCGCGGCAGTCGCCGTCGAGACGCCCCAAGAGTCTTACCAAGAAGGTTCCAAGGACAACAACAATTGGTTTTGAGTAAATTGTGCATTGTCTTGGGGGTTCTAATCTCCACGAGCTTCCGACGCTCCAAGACGGCCCAAAATGACCCGTATAGATCGCCCCCAGACGGCCCAGGAGGCTCTGACGAGGGCCCCAGGACGGCCCAAGAGTGTTTCAAGACGGGCCCAAGAAAGCCAAGTATCGCTCCAAGAAGGCGCCAAGAGAGACCAAGAGGGAGAACTCGAACCGAAAATCCGATCCTCCGCCTGAAGAGGCCTGCCAAAGGCCCCAAGAGACTCCAAGCGGCCCAAAAGAAGCACCCGATAAGCTCAAAAAGGCACCCTAGAGGCCCGAAAGATGCCCATAAACGGTCCCCAAGACGATTCAAAACTGCCTCCAAGAGGCTCCACTAGGCCCCAGAACAGCTCCCAGGACGCCCACCAGAGACCCCAGATAGTGCCCAAGAAGCCCACGACGCCTAAACCATGGACTCCCCGCCTTTTCTGGGGATCGGCGGACTGGCGTAAGCCTCTTGAATAATCCGGAGTTCGTTGCAGATCGCGAACAAACCCTTCGACAAAATGTCCTGTTTGGGCGCCTTCACAGCCACTAAGACGTTCTGGTATACGGCAGGCGCAACGACACCAAAGCCGCCCTCTCCGAGAACCCTGCCAGGCAAGAGCTCCACCTCGTCGTTGGCGATAAGCCATTGTTCTGCATTGCCAATGGCACGGATATCTTCAAACGACGCATGCTCAAGATTGAGGTTGAAGGCCATTTCACTTTTGGATATCCCTGGCTGTGACAAGCCAGCGAATGCTCTAGCGGACTCCTCCGATCCGAGATCTTCGCCTCTCGAGGGCGGGCGTCCGACTGTCTGGGACAGCTGGAACTCGGCCTGGCAGCGCATCTGCTTCTCCACCAGAAGCCCCACGAACAGTGTGCGCTCCTTGCTCTCCACAGCACGCTTCCCCATCCCGGCAAGTATCGTGAGCCCAAAAAGCCCTAAAACATTGAAGGGCACCATGTGGGGGCACGGGCTGCCGAGCAGCTGCACGGCCACGGGGTAGACCAAGACCAAAACGGCCTCCATGGGAACGAGGCACGACCACCGGATGGGCACGAGCAAATGCAGAGCAGTGGAGAGCCCATCTATAAAAATCACCACCATGCCGTCGGTGCCGTCCAACTCAGCGCCCCATACGGCCTCGGGGTCCTTGTAACCGAACGCTCGTGCCATGTAGTGCTTCGGGAGAAGGTGTAAACATATCACAACGCAAACGCACGAACTGACAACCAAGATCTCCAAAGCCAAGGTGCCAATGAATTCGTACATGGCAAGGACTTTCGCGATGCCAAGGAAAATGATCAAGGGCACCACGGAACCGAATAATAATAACATCTGCCATCTGCTCAGCTTGTAGGCGTCCGCCGTGTGATACTGGGAGGCGTCCCAGAACCTGAACACAAGCGTGGCAACAACAAGGACGAAGCAGAGGGTGGCCATCAACTGCGTGATGGTTTGGCATAGGCGCGGCTTCAGGGTATGCGCGAATCCCTTCTCTTGCAGTGGGTCCAAGAATCTCAACGTGAGGCTGTCCATCCCGTTCTCATACCTCGCCCAGCATATGGAATGCCCATCGCAAGTAGCAACCACCATCGCCACAAGTCGGTCTCACAGTCTGTATGCCCTATGCACGGTTGCTTCGATACAAGCTGTTTTGGCTTGAACTCGCACGTTGTGCAAAAGGACGTGAGCCTAAATTGGTACGGGGATGCGGCCGCGACATCTGTTACAATACTCCAAATTTGGCGGCAACGGGTCGCTCGTCGGGGGCTCACTTTCGGGAACAGAAGGGAGGGAGGAAGGGCCAGCCCATACCTCCAACGCTTCGACTTGTTCACGCCTCTTGCCCGCAAGGACTGAGGACGAACGACAGGGGGACTGGCTGAGGGGGGGAAACGTCACATTGGATTCGGCGATACATCGCCGATGAATCGGCGACAAGCCCTCGAGAGCGAAGTCGCACGTTACTGGACGGGAAAGGGAGCCCATGCCACGACTGTCGATGAATGGGCGATGGGGGCCGATGCCTCCTTCCGCCCTAGGGCAGTCCCCCCCCTCCTGTCGGTGCCCATGAAGGTTGCCCCTGAAGGACTCTCGCCCTCTCACTCCCCATCCTCCAGATGCCACACTTGCGTCGCGGGCCAGGACGCGCTGCGCGGGGTGCTCTTCCAGTCAGCGCCGTCGCCGACGCTTCGGTCATTTTGCTGTGCGGCACTCCCTCTATCAGAAGTCCCTCCCCATCCCTCCCGGCGCCCTCTTTCCACTCCAAGGCTCAGGCAGGAGGGCCCAGTATCGAGTCGATAAATGGGATCGGCGATCGATGAATCGGATTGGCAGAAGTCGAATCGATGGAAATGAGAAGGCTACTACGGATCCATGGAACAATCGGAGTCCAAATCGAAGTCCGACGTCGAATCGAATCGCAACCAGAAGCCATCGAAATCGAATCGAATCGAACCCGAGGAGTCGAAATGACCCCTCTCAGATGGCGAGCAGCCCGTACTGATGCGGCTCAGATTTTCGCATCACATCACCCTCGAGCGATACTGCGCGGGCCAGACCCCCTTCTGAGGCTGAGCCCACTCGGTCGCCGAGCGAGCATCCGAATGGGCTCCTTTCCGATGGGGCGATCGGATGGGCACCGCTCGGCCGCCTCATGGGCTCGATCCTGGCTCCGCGTCGTGGCCGTCTGCGGCTGCGACGCCGAATGCGCTCAGAGGAAAAGATGGATTCGAACCGCTCCCGGACCGCGCCCAAATGCACTCCCGACTCGAACCGCGTACGTCCATGGCGCCGAGCACGGGCCCAGATGGGCCCACCCCAACAGAAACACAGTCAAGATTGGATAGATGGATGCACTGTACCGATGCAGCCCCCTGCACACCCGAGTTGAAACCATCCGAGCTCTGCACGGCCAAAGCCCAAGCTAACATACCTCAGGATAAGCCGAAGAAGTCAGGATACAAGCGCACCGGTGGAACATTGCTGTGGTCAGGAACTTTTGCCGAGCGTGTCGCGTCGGCGACCCCTGCGGCATGGTACGACTTGCAAACTGATAGCGTGTTGCTCTGCTTCTCAGGACGGGAGGCCCGGAGCAAAACAACTCGGAGCGTTCCCGCTTGGGCGCTATGACGTGGTTCGCGTGGCGCACACAAATGAGGTGGGCCAAAACTGGTGACGCGACACGTTAAGCAAACGCCCCTGGCCGCAATCCGTCCCATGAGTTTAGACTGAGCGAGGGCAAGCATGCGTTCATGTCTGCCTGCGCTGGCAGGGCGCGCCAACGTTTGCCGCGGCGCTCTTCACCACGTACTTGATGTACGGCGGCCAGGGGCCCAGCTGCGCACGCCAGGGTGAGTCGGGAGGGAGTGTTCGCTCCTCCTCCTCCTCCTCCTCCTCAGACATCCTGCCCCACGTCCTCGTGTTTGTTACCAAAGGGGCCCAGAGAGACACATGAGCACACCCAATTCCCAATGCCTCCCATCAATTTTCATAGTTTCTGGACGTTCGTCTCCCCAAATCGTTCCCCATAGTCTCCTGGGAATCGACGGTTACGCGTGTCCGTGTCTATTGTTCCCTCCTGGACTACGCCTCTCTTTCTCCTCCTGCCCCCCTTCCGCCTCCTTCTGCCCCAGCTCTTCCCCACTGCTCCTCCGCCCCACCCCCCCATGGAAGCCGCATTTTCGAGTTTGTGCATGCCCAAAAGAGTTCATTGCCGCCTTCGCGGCTTTATCGGCCTGCCATTTTTCCCCCGCCGCCACTGAATAGAATGTCGCGAGGCCCCTCCGGGTGCTCCGTGCTGAATATGTTGTTTACTTCTTAAACTGCCACGACCCGCAATTCGCAAGTATCCTGGGGCGTGCCGCGTGGCTCGCAGTATATGCTGACTGACCTTGTTCTCGGCAATGAGGCCAGAACGCAATCCAACAGGCCTCCAAGAGGCTTCCGAAACGGTCCAAGAGGGACTTATGTGGGTCAGCGCCTGCCGTACGCTAGGCGGGAATCGCCTTCCAAACGAGTCCAGACTGCGCCACAATGAATTAAATCGTATGCGATTGGAGGGGATGCGGGCGCGGGTGGGGCCCTCTGACTCCCTCGACCTGGCTAACATGACTCACTCTCAGACTCGCGCGCCGCGATGTAGCAAGCATGGCATCTGGACCGCCCAACCAGCCTGCTGGCCAGACGTGTTTCACGCGCCCATTCGCGCCAACATGTTGGGAATGTCTGAAGCGAAACGCAACTTCGACATACGCGCGGATTCTCCCAGGCCCTAGGGCAGATGCAGCAAGCGCGGCACTTGGATCGCCCAAGTGGGCGATGTCCATGGGTGTCGTACATGCCCAGAACGCATGCCAAGATTGCGAAGGCGTCTTGGGATTCGACGGGGTCTGATCTTGAGAGCTTTTGATGCCGATGCGCCACCAGGCGGGGATAATTTTACAAAAGGCCAAATTACGAAACCAGCCCAGCCAACACTATAAAACAATTTGTCAGAAACCGAAGTTTCGCAAGAACCCGTCGCGCCAATGCCAGAACATTCGGAACTAGAGCGCGCGCAGACCGCCCGCCACCCCCCACCCAGAGACTTCGACCCGCAACTCCGAAACGCCACCTGCGCAATGCGTCAGTCAAACTCCTATGCCGCCGCGGTGAGGGTCCCATCCCTGCAGGCGGCCCAGGCAACCTTCCTGAGGACCACGGTGCATCGAGGATCACTCGGCCGTTGTGCCCGCGCCCAATCTGGGGAACGATCTGCAGGGCCACATGGCACTTGGCGCACTGGGTTTTGTGGGCCACCGAGTCGCGCGAGGTGGACAGATAATCGCCGCGCAACTGGGTCTCTGCGTCGCGCGCCGCTGCGCCATTGAGCCGCGAGGCAACGAGACAATCGCACCGTCGGAACTCGGCCGATCTGCTCCAGGGCCAGGCCCGCCACGGCAGCGGACCACTTTCCCGTCGGGGCGTTTGACCGCTGCGTCATTCGCCCCCTCCCCGGGAGTAGGGCAGCCGGGCAAGTGGCGCCCTGGCTCGCCGTGGACCCGCGCCCGCTGGGTCACTGGCGCGCAGGGCCGCTAGGCCACGTGGCTGCTGGCTCACGTCTGCAATTATCCAATGGGCCCCGCGCTGGAATCCGCCGCAAAACTCCGGGCATGCCGCTCGCAGCTCCAGCGCGCTAGAGGGGCGCGCGGCGCATCGCGTCATTGTGCCGCTGAACTGGCGGACGCCGCGCCGCAAGAAGCAAACGCGCCGCGGCGCAGGCGGGGGCGTTCTCCTGAATGGGAACCCGGGTTTGGGCCGTTGAGCCACTGTGTCAGTCGGCTTCGAAAGCAACGCCAGCGCGCCGCGGGGCCGCTGGGGCACCTGGCAGGCGCGGCCGCTGGACCCCTCGGCCAGCGGCCAACGCTGCGCCGCTCGCCCCGCGGGTCGCCCGGCATGTCGGGCACGACTTGTTCACGGGGGCAGCGGGTCAGGGGGCGCGCGCGGGCGGGTGGCCGGGGCGAACGCCCGCCCATCGCTGGGCCGCTGCGAACGCGGGCCACGCGACAGGCGCGCCGCGTGGACGCTCGACGGCGGGCCCCTGCCGCCGCGAGTCGGGCCGTTAAAAAGTGCGTCGGGCGCCGCGCGCGCATACTTGTTCGCGCGCGTCGTCCGCTCGAGCGTCGCCGTTGTTTCCGCGCCACAGGCGCAATGTTCTGACGTCGATTGGTACAAAAATCTAAGCACGGCGACCCGCCGCCCAAATTTGCCCATGGCCCACGCAGCGAGTTTGGCGCGGCAGCGCCATCGAAATTTCCGACCGCAATAACCTCGCCGCGGCGCCGAAGTAAACGATTCTCCGCGAAGAAACGTTTTAGACGATTCTCAATGCGAAGACTTAGATTTTCATCCCGAAGACACATGAGAAGAAACTGGCCGAAATAACGCCGCTGCGCATCGAGCCGAAGCGCCAGGGGCGCGCGGGGAACCCTGCCAGCGAGGCCCGCCGTCGAAATGCACGACCCTGAAACGATGCCCAGCATTCAATCCCCCGCCTGGCCACGGCGCCGCTCGGACAAACGGGCTGGGCAACCCGCCGGCCGGGTCGCCGATGCGCGGCGCCGCGGCGCGCGAGCCAACGCGCTCGGGCACGGGGGCGCAGGCCGGGAGGCCCTCAGAGCCTCGCGCGCAGCGCGTGCGTGAGCAAGCAGTTTGGCCATTATTGCGCGCCTGCGCCGCCCGCGCGCAATGCCCCGCTTCGCTCGCGAACCTCCGACGGCCCTTCCTTTGCCTTGCCGCCCCATGATTCGACGCCTCCCGAGGTCGATCGGCAGGGTTGCCTGGGACCCCGCCGCTCGGGGGCCAGGGGGGCCGGCGGCGCAGTCGGGGATGCGCGGCGACGCGTATAGCCGTCTGCCAACTCGCTGAGCGGAGAGCGGGAGCACTCGAGCACGCGCCACTTCGCAGCCGCCGCCGCCGCCCGGCCGCGCGGCCCGGCGGCCCCTGGCGCGCTGGACCCCGAAGCCCGCGCGCAGCCGAGGGGCGCCGTGGCTTCGCCGGCCGCCAATCGAATGGAAGGTTCGAGCGAGCGCGAGAATTCGCTCGTCGGCCTCGCCCGCGCAATTGGCCTCGCCGCGCCCCGCTGCGCGATCAGATTTGACGCGCGTGGCCCGAGAACGCGCGGCCCCGTGGCGCGTGGCCCAGAGAGCCCGACCGCGCGCGACCCCTGGGCCGCGGCGCCCCCTAGGGATGCGCGGCGAGCCCCCGCCGCCGCGACGCTGAATGTCCGACGCGGCCAAGCGCGCCCCCTCCCGGAGCGCGACGATGGCCCCAGGCGCGGGCGCGCGCCGCCGTCGCGGCGCGGACGTCCTGGCGGGCAGGCGCGCGCTGCAGCGGCGGCGCCGCGCCCCCTGCGCGATCGCGGCCTGCGTCGACTTGGCGCCGCGTCGCTTGCGCGACAACTGCGCGCCCAAAATACCGATGCGCGCCGCTGCCGGCGGGGGCCCGCGAAGTGCCGCCGCCGCTGGCCCCCCGCCCCCCCCCCGTTCACGCATTGGCGCTTGCCCCCCTCGACGCCCCCGAGGGCGGCGCGCGCGTCGACGCGCGGGCGCGATTCTACAATGCCTCCCGCGCGCGCCCTCTCCGTCGGATGCCGCGTCGAACGAATCCGATCGAATAGCCGCTGGGGTCGCTTGGAATTCCCCAAATACATCTGCGCGAGGCCCCACCATGACGCGCTCCCACATGAAGAGCCCCGTCGCATCGCGCGCTCGGTTGGGTCTCGGAGCTCCTCGGGCCGCCGAGGGCGCTGGGCGCGCGTGAATGCAAATCGCAGACATCGCGCGGGTAACGCATTTTTTGGCGACAAGACGTTGACGGCCGCTGCGTTTCCAGGCCTCGAGTATTCTACGCCTGCCTCCTACAATCCCCCTCCATCCTGACCCCTCGTCGTCGTCGTCCGCTTTCTCAGTCGCCTCGCAGCCCCCCGTCCAGACTCCACCTCCCCTGCAGAGTCAGACGGGCACCGGGCGGACTATGGCAGAAAAGCGCGTGCGTCAACACGCCCAGAGCCCGTGCCTGACACCCGCGAATATTAGGGAGACGCGTCGTCTCGAGCACTGCCAGCATTCACGCGCGGGCGTTCTCATGCGCCGGCGCGATCGCTCATGCAAGCGGATTGCGTAAAATCTGCGCAGACCTTCGGACATGCACAATGTTGTCCACCATTTCCCAACCCTCGAGAACATGACTATCCATCTTCCCCTATCTTACTTCGAGGCCTGGACCTGCACCCCCTGGCCTCTGGACGCGCTCGCATGTAGAACCCCGCCCGCTGTCCGCCCAGATCGCGGGGGCTTCTCGAGCGAAGCGCCCACTTTGGAAGGCAGACGCGCCCCACGGCCCCCGCGACTTAGCAAGCGTGGCATTTGGACCACCCACAGGGTGACTGGGTGTCACTTGCCCAGTCTAATCAGCCCACATGCTGTGGATGTATCCAGTGAGTCGACCGTTTGGAAAATTAAACGCGCGTCTTCGCACTTGGACAATCCAAGGGGTGTTGGACAGGCCCCATGGTCACGAGGCGATATAGCAAGAGCAAAAACTACACTTGGACAACACAAAGGGTGACGACCATGAGTTTTTGACAGGACCGTTCTACCCCAAGCTGTGGGAATGTCTTTGCAACGCCCTCGTGAAAAAAAGCAGGCGCGCCTGTCCTGTCATTTGAATCACCCGATGGGGTGCCAAGCAGGGGTGTCTCACATGCCCGGATTCCGCCCAATTTGAAGGGATGCCTTTAGCAAAACGCCAACTTTGGCAAATAGACGCGTGTCCCTGATGGGCGCGCCGCGGTAGTGTTGGCGCCTGCCAGCGGGCGCCCTTTCCGGCAGGCAATGGAGCAGGCCGAGCTGCGGCTGCGCAAGACTTCAGCCGCCTGGGCTGCCCCCGATCCCACAGGGCTAGCCTGAACCAGACGCCTTGCTCTCCCCCTCCTCCTCCTCCTCCTCCTCCTCCTCCTCCTCCTCCTCCTCCCCCCCCCTCCTCCTCCTCCTCATGTTCATCCTTCCTTCTCCTCCTCCTCCTCCTCCTCCTCCTCCTCCTCCTCCTCCTGCCTCGCCCCCCCCCTCCTTCGCCTGCCCGGTTCTCCGTCCCGCTGTCGATCCTCCTCCTCCTCCTCCTCCTCCTCCCCCCCCTCCTCCTCGCTCGCTCCTTGGGGCTTAAAAGTTTGAGCCCGTGCCAGAAGATGAAAAGGTGAAAGTCACGCGCAGAATTCCGAATTCACGCAAGAGGAGGGGGGTTCAGGGCGACCCCGACGCGGGGGCAGCCATCGAGTCCCTTTCAGAGTGCCCGACTGCCACTCCAGGAAAAGGCGGTCCTGTCGGCGAGGGGGTCGGGCCAGGGGCAATACCCGACACCATGCCCCAGGCGGCCTCCCCTCCCCAGCACGCGTCCAGATGCGCCTTCTGGACTTTAGGGTCGCGGGTGAACACAATACCGTCCCCCCATTGGACTCCTCCTGTCACCAGACAGGGGACCTCATGCAGTGGCAGTGCACTTGAGGGGCATGCGCTCAGCTGAAAATCGGGGGCACTTTCAACCCGTATCGTGCAAGCTCCCGCCGCATTGCGGTCGGAAACCCAGTCAAGGGCGGCCCCCTCCCCTTTTTCATTGCGCGTTGCCCCTTCCTCGCACCCCCGCATGTTAGGTGTGATGTCGGCGTTGCGTAGTCGCATGCTTGCCGCACTGCATAGACTAGTAACAAGTCCCACCGTGTCCCCGAGCGGCCTTGAGGTCGCCGAAGGCGCCGTAGCCCCACCCGCTCTTTCACGAAAGCACGAGAGGCGCAAGCGGTGATTGAGACAACGCATCGGATCAGCATGTGAGAACTGCCCCTGGCCCGCGGGGGGGGGAGAGGGCACGCCAGAAGGCCAGGCCCCCCAGAGGGCCACCGAGGGGGCAACGGCCGGGTCAACGGGCGGGCACGTGTCCAGCAGGGCCCCCCTACATCCAGGAAGCCTCGGGAGGGCCGCAACCTCGGGGGGCATTCCAGCGACAGGGGCAGTAGGGTCGACCGCAGGAGACACGGGGAGGATCCAACAGGCAGGGACGTCCTGGGCCACGCATCGCACCCACATTTCGGTGCACGAACGTAACCAAATATTCTCTCTCGCCATCCAACTCCTCACACAATCACTGGCCTGAACGCACCCCCATGGGGACACGGCGATTCTAACAGGAGTGAGGCCCTCGGGGAGCGCATCCATGGGGTGCGAGGCTTGCACAAAGCTCGTTAAAGTGTACTCAATATACAGGCGCGCGACTTTCCCCTCCTTAATAAACTTTCCTACCGTAGCAATCGCGTAAGGGGAAAGTAGGCCCGTGGAGCCGGTAGTCGCGCACTCAAGCACAATGGGCCACACACGGTCTTCTCGCCATAATGGCTGTTCCGCAAACACTCGCATGGCATTATTGCTGTGACTCTCTCTGTAAACCACAAACACAACGTACGAGCATGGGACGGGGGGCGGGGGCCATGGTTGGCCCAGTCTGCACGGGGGTGTCCCGAGGCGCAACAACGGCGGCAGGCAGAGCTACCTTTGGCTGCTTGGGGATACGGACCAGGGGGCGGAAAGCGGGCTTCGCAATCTTCACCGCGGGAACATGGGCAAAACATTCCGACAGGCCCTTGGATCGGTTCACACGTTTCACTGCCTGCCTTTTCGCTAGGCATTCCGCCAGCTCCTCCTCAGAAGGGCGCAGCGGGGAATTAAGCCAACACATACGGCAGCTGGCCGCACTCTGAATGTGCTTCAACAGCCTCGCAGTATCCCAAAACTGGGTGACACAAAAAGGACACACCGTCCCCGTGACAAACGCAGTCGGGCTGGCTTCAGTCTTATGTGTTTCCCCGATGTGGATTCTTACAACTTGCTCCTGCTCAGACGTGAAGCCACACAAATTACAGACGTAATGGGAGTCCGCTACCTGAATCTGGGCTTCCGTGGCATCCTCGGGCTTGAGAGCAACAGGGGAAGGGGGAGCAAGTGGGGTTCCCCTGACTCTTTCCATTGGCAGCGGCATGGCGATGGCGCTGGTCAGACTTGAACCGTTGGCCATACCCTTGCTGGCCTCAGTGAGTCTACTCCTCCACATTTCACATCCAAATTCTTCCTGCCACTGATACCTAACCCGTGCACCTGCAATCCACACAAGCCTCACAAATCGTCGGGGGTAGTTCCTGACCATCTTCAGCCAAAAGGGCATCCATTCGCCATGGGGCGGGTCCGACGGGGGGGCGATTTTGCGGAGCCACGCAAGGTCCTGGCAAATAAGCTGGGGCCACAGGCCAGGGACTCCCCAAACCGAATCGAATAACACTCGTACCATCGGGGGGGCACGCACTAAGAACCGAGCCAGGAAGCGAAGACGCATGATAGAGAGTACGACTTGGACAGGCAGACGACTGACGGCTGCCAAAATCCGCCCCCTGTCCGCACCCCTGTCTCATCCAGCCCCTGCGCTTCTCCTTCGCCTGTCCGCCCCGACGCCGCCGCCCCCCTGCGGCCACTCCCCCGCGGCGGACCTGCACGTAGAGGAGGGCCGCCTTGGTCGGAGTGCCTGGCCTCAGCGATCGGGGCCAGGTGCCGAGGCTGGCACCCGCGCTTTCGATCCTCCTCCTCCTCCTCCTCCTCCTCCTCCTCCTCCTCCCTCCTCCTCCTCCGCTTCCTCCTCCTCCTCCACCTCTTCCTGATCGGTTTCGTTCTCGTCCTCGTCGTCCTCCTCCTACTCATCCTCCTCAGGCTTCCATCCTCTATTCATGCTGTCCCTCCTCTGCTCCCTTCCCAAGAGGCCCCCAAAGGGGCTCCCAAGACTCCCAACAGGCCCCAAGGAAGCCCCAAGAGCCCACCAAGAAGCCCCCAGGAGGCTTCCCATAGGCTCCCTCTGAGGAGACCCCAAAACGCATCCATAAGGACTTTGACCCACAACCCAGGTACGTCTCGAAACTCTTCTAGAGCTCTCTTGAGCCATCTTGGCGCCCTCTGCTGGGTACGAGCACACTACCACGCAGCCACAATGATGCGAAATGGGCTGGCGGAATGAGCGAAGCGATTCAATAAACGAAGGAGCTTTTCTAGCCACGGCGAGCCTCAACAACGACTGTGTTCCCAGACCTCGATCTGAGGAGCGATCCGGAATCCAAAGCTCCACCCTCTGAGCCCAAAGCGGTCCTTGCTTCAGCGTTTTGACTGTAAGGTATCCGCCACCATGCATTGTGCACGTTGGGGCGTGTTATAATGCTCCTGTGCTGTTTGGTAAGAAGTTCCTCGAGTGTTTTGCAAGACCGACCCCATCCCCTCCTCGAACGCGTGGTCGGAAAGCCGCCCGCTCTCTCCTGAGCCTCGATGTGGTCAGTTTTCACATTTTGGAGGAAATAAATGCTAGCAAGCGTGAAAACAATGTGCTAATGCACTGGAGTTGGAAGATATGCGGTGTTAGCTCTGTGGTGAAAACTATGTGGTGTGAGCTGGCGAGGTGAGAACTATGCGGTATAACTGACGAGGTGGTATCTACGTCGTGAAAGCTAGGCGGTGCGAGCTGAAGGTGGAAACTACGGGGTGGAGCTATGTGATGCAAGCTATGTGGTGCGGTACGTGCGGTGCACGCTCTGTGATGTAAGCCATGTGCTGCAAGCTCTGTTGCGCAAGCTCAAAGCACAGGGCACCCACGAGGCGGCACGGGCGGTAACGTGGCGCAACTTCGGAAAAAGTCCCAAGCGCGATGCGCCCACGAGGCGGCACGGGCGGCAATGCGCAATGGAAGAGCTCTTCGGCCCCGTGCCCTGTCCGGTCCCTGGTCCCTGGTCCCCTGCCCCCGGTCCGCAGTCTTCTGGTCCTGGGCTCTGGCCCCCGACGGAGCGGCATGCACAACTCTTTTCGGAGGGCTCAAATTCTCTCAGGTTCGCAGGCAAATCCGAGTGATCTCCAAAACTTATTCTGGTCGCTGGCGCGCGATCCGTGCAAGGGGGTTGCCAAAATTGTTCGGTTGGTCGGTCGATTGGTGGGTTCGATGGTCGGTCGGTTGGCGGGCACTCTGGTGGGATGGTTCGTTGGTTGGTTGGTTCGCCTCCTGGTGGTCCGCCTGGCTATCCCCCAGGTGGTCCGGGAGTGGCCCGGACAGAATCGCTACACAGCAAGTTCACGTCGTGATGACGTCGGCGCTGGCTTCGGGCACCGCGTGGATCGTCTCAGGGACCGGCTCAGGGGGTGGGGACTCGACCGTGGGAACGACTCGACCGTGGGAACCCAGGAGAGCGAGAACCCAGCCACCCGCCGCAAGTGGCCTCGGCCCCACTGGACGGTTTACTTAGATGAAAATATGGGCTGTTCTCGTCGGGTTTCGAGGGGCACAGCCCCAACTCTAAAAGGGTGGGATGGTGGGGCTCGGGATGATGGGGATGGGCATAGGGCTAGGAATCGGTTCAACGAAACTGAATCCTGGGGAGGGGGGGGGCGGCCGATCCTGTCCCTGATGGCTCTCAGCGCCGCCGGGAACTGCTCCATGGCCTGCGGCCGCGGGGGCGGTGCGCCGAGGCGCCCCAGTTCCCTCAAGCCCATAGTCAAGCCAGGGACAGTCAGCATCGAATCGGGGAATGGGATCTGATCGGAACGTGGATAGAATCGGACCGCAGTGGCTCGGAGTCGGAATCGAATCGGATCGGCGCTGCCAGGATGCATGTAAAAGCCATGCAAGCATCGGGCCGCATCCGATCGCCCGAACATCGGAATCGCATCGAATCGGGCCGGCCAGAGCCGATATCAAATCGGATCGATCGGATTGGCATAAACCTGGACTTATATGCGCCGATACGCAACAGGCAACACGTGTATCGATACTGAACTCAACACGTAGACTGGAAACGTAGGTATGACGCGATACGTTCACCAAAACGTGGGCCAATACGCTGAGCCAACATGCAACGTATATTGACACGGGCGTTTTGAGCACGGTACGTGTTGCTTTTCAAAATGGACGAATCGATGCAACTAAGATCACGACGGCGAGGATGGGACTCTTGGAGCCGCCACCGCTCTGACGGAAATGGAGCGGGATGCCCCTCTGGAAGCCGTGGTGTCGTTAGCGAAGTCCAACACTTAGAGAACGAAGGACAGACGGACCAAAGCATCCGTCGCGCATCTGGACGGTGGCGCGGCGGCGCGCGGAGCGTGAGCGGCTGGCGGCATGCTGGGCAATCCTCGGCGCCAGCGCAGCAGTGCTTGCTGCAACACCAACGTCGCCTCGCGACGTTCGACGCCGGGCGCGCCGGGCCTGCTGCCCGAGATTCTCGGGCTCTATGGCGCAATAGGGAACTGGTGGAAAAGTTTGCGCAGGTGGCGTCCTGCGAGGATTTATAGAATTTGCCTCAGCACGGTACCGTTCGGGCCTCTCTAAGCATCCTCGGTTCTATAATCTGATCCCAAACCTTTTGCATATTTGTCCTCCTCCCAGTCATTATGCTCCTACTGGATTCGTCTCAATCTTCCTGGTTCATTCTGCTCCTCATGTTTCCGATGCTCCCCACTGTCCCTGAGAGCCTGGTTGACGTGGGGCTCTCACTTCTGAAGAATATCTGACATACGGGACGCCCGCGCTGAGGTGTCCAATGATGATCGCCAAGATCAATGCAAAAGAAGCCACCGCAAGCGCCGACTTGTTGACAAGTCGGGGCTCGACTGACCCGGGTCAACCCAGACCAGGGTCAGTCGGGCCTTGCAAAATCCTGCCAAAGAATGCAGGATCCTGCATGATCCTGCACACAAGTCCGGGTCAGTGCACACCTGGCTCCGCAGGATCCTGCAAGATCAGGCCCTCTGACTGGCCCCCGTTTGCGCTGACCCTCGTCTCACGAGCCCCGAGATAGAAGCACCGCGGGTGAGCCAGCCAGCCGCATGAACCGAGTTGGTGAAGAACTGCTGCGGACGGGTCGCGGCGCGGGAGGGTCGCGGAGAGGTCGCGGCTGAATAGCGGTGCCGGGTGGGTCGCGAATGGGTCGCGGTGCTGATCGCGGGGCAGGGCCCGCGAAGAAGAAGAAGAGCATGAATCCGCACCGAAGGCTGGCCCGCCCGACCCGCCCGTCTTACCGTGTCGAGCTTTACCCAAAATCTGGAGACAAGGAGTCCCCCTAAAGGGGGCACGTTCACAGACGAAGAGGGCGAGAACCGACGCTTTTGGGGCATAAATGACGAACCATTCGAAAATGATGATGTCGTTGTCGTCGCCTCCCAGAGACGCGCACCCGCAACGCTTCCCGCGACGCGTCCCGCCACCCTCCCGCGACGCCTCCCGCGTCCCACCCGCGACGATTTCCGCGACCCGCCCTGCCACCCAGGACCCAACCCTGGCCTTGGCCCCGGCTCCGTCCTCGGCCTCTGGTCCGGTCTCGGCCTGGAGCCCGACTTCGGCCCCAGCCGCGGTCCCGGACGTGGCCCCGGCCCCAACTCTGGCCCTGGTCCTTGCCCCGGCCATGGACCAGGCCCAGGACACGGCCCCGGTCTCAGCCTTTGTTCCGGCCCTGGCTCAGGTTCCAGCCGCCCGCGGCCCACTCCGCGACCCACCCGCCCGCACTGCGCTGGGAAGCCGGTCCCTGAGCCAGGCTGCTCTGCACCGGCTTCTGCGAGCAACTCCGCGCGACGCCGCTCGCTCGGGGCCCCCTGCCCCTCGAGCTCCGTGGCGGACCAGGGAAGGGGCGGCGAGATGGCAGGCGACGTGGCCCGGGGCTCGCCTGGCGCTCTGCGCCAGGCGCGGCACGGCGAAGCGCCGCGCTGTTCGCGTCCACAGACGCCGACGCCCCGAAGGGGGCTGGCTCTCACGGCCCGCCCCTGCCGAGCTGGCGCATGCCCTCGTCTTCGCGCGCCCTAACGGAGGGAATGACCCTGGGGCTGCATGCTCTCCCTGCCCACCGTCGCCACGCGGCAGGGTGCTGGCGGAGACGTCCTCCTTCTTGGGGACTGTCGCCCCCGAGCGAAGCTTGGCCAGCAGGGTCCACTGCAAGGTCAGTCGCCGGACGCAGAGACTTCCGCCGCGAGCAGGAGGGCACAGTCGAGGAGGGGGAGAGGGAGGAGCACGGCGAGCCAAGCGTGGTAGAAGGCTCGTCGACGAGGATGAACTGAACACGCGGGGGAGGCGGAGGAGCTATCGGGGCGAAGAGGGGACAAGAGAAAAGCAGTGAAATGATGACGCATGACGAGATAGGGGCGACAACGAGCAGGATCAGGAGTACATCGACTAGCACAGGGAGAACAATCAATAGTAGCAGGCGGATAAGAAGCATAATGCCAAAGACGAGCACGCATATGATAATGGCGGCATGTGGAATGAAGGAACACGACGGAAAACGGAGGATGAATGAAGAAGGATCGAGCGCCTGAGGAGATGGAGCACATGGACGACGAACGAATCGAGAGAGAGAGAGAGAGGCCGTTGTAGGGTGGACTGGGGGTTGGAAGCGGAGGGGGGGCAAGAGTTAAAGCAAGTGAAGGGGGGGTGACATATACACCGCCTACATCTAGGTCCTGGAAGAGAACCCACAAACACAAGAGGCCCCAAAAGGCTCCCAAGTTGTCCCCAAGAAGCCCCCGGGAGGCCCTCCAAGAAGGCCCCCAATAAAGCCCCCAAGATGCCCCCAATAACCCTTCAAGAGACCCTTGAGCGGCACTCTAATTCCGACATTAAACGTGGGGTGGGGTGGGGGGGGAACGTCGTGGGGGGTGCCACGCCGGCGAACATTATCCCAAGGCCAGATTGTCAGGCCGGCGAAAAATGCGACGCCCAAGGGCCGACGAAAATTATTCAGCATTTTGATACCGTGGCTGATGATGCGGATGGTAATGACCATTGTGATCATGCTTGTGCTGATGGTGAACGAGATGAGGCGATGTTAGTGACGATAGCGCCCGAAAGTACCTGTGCTGAACACGGGCGGTTGCTAGTACGATGGATACGATTACGATACTGATGATGACGATTGTGATGTTATGTGATGATGACGACGACGGTACTGATATGATGATGATGATGGTGATGATGATGATGATGATGATGATGATGATTTGGGGCTCTCTCGAGGCCATCGGGTACGTTTTGTGCGGAAGGGCGACGGCGCACGAGAGCAACGGCAAGCCTCGAAGCACAGACTCGGTCAGCACAGCACAACAACAGTCATTCTTCGGCTCAAGTTGGGCGGGAGGGCCCAGGGAAGAACTTGAGCAAGGAGGCGCGGCCACATGCAAACCCACAAATGCCGACAAGTCGCTGTATGCGGGGCTCTCTCGAGGCCATCGGGTACTTTTTGTGCAGAAGGGCGACGGCGCACGAGAGCAACGGCAAGCCTCGAAGCGCAGACTCGGTAACTAACGCTAGTCACGACACATGGCCCAAGCCGCAGTGCATCATTGACCAAACATTATCTTGTATCTAGCGGCACGAGATAATTGTCGAGCAGCGGCCACTAATCATGTCAGTGCCTGCAGTGGCTACCTGAAAGGGAAGCCCACGAGCTGAGCAACGTGCAGCGGCATCCAGCGCAGGGCGCCCAAGGCCGCCAAGGTGGCGGCGGTTGGCACGGTCACACAGGCCTAGGCTGCAGAGGCAACGGCGCGACAGGCAATTGAGATCTCGGACGCCCCATCCGATCAAAAGCAATCTTTGCCGAACCCGACCCGAGAACATGCGGGAATCGAGGGGGCAAGAAGAGGAGGCAGAGGCGAGGAGCGAGGAAAGAAGTGGATGTCGCCAGATCAGGCTTGACTCTGGGCGCCAGAAAATCACAGGCACCTGACGAGCCGCGCACTCTCGAATCAGCTTTAAGACAGACGCTGCCAAGGCGTTGGCCACGCGAATGGCGCGAAGAGTGGCGTCATCACTGTCGGCGCCTTGAAGCGGGGCGTCCAGGCGGCGGCATCGAGCTCCGCTGGAGGACCAGGTCGCCGACGGCAAGGACGCCCACAGCCCAGAGACGGCCGATGATCGCACCCAGCCCAGCAGCATCTGCACAACCCGAGGATCCGAGGCGTCCTCAGCACGATGTCTGGCAAGGTTGATGGCCACTGCTCCTAGCCCGCGATCCTCGCAGGCCAGTCGGATTCGAGTCGGCACGCAGATACACAATGTGACGAAGTACGGCAAAACAGTGGCACGCAAACGGGCACGCCGCCACAGCCTATTCAGTCGAACCTCCACTGATCAGTCAGCGCGGGCGCAGTCTTCCCTGCCGCCGGCGCCGACGCGGGCATCAGGGGTGGCAGATGGAGCGGGAAGATGCCCGTCCTGGCCGTCACCTCCATCAGCTGCAGTAGCCTGGCCTCGACCTTGTCGCCGAAGCCCACCAGCGCGGGTGAGAGCTGCTCCAGCCGCTGCTGCATCCGCGCCCGCTTTGCATAGCGGTTCAGGGACTGGTCCGTCCGCCAGCGCCCGCGGTCCTTGACCTCCTTGCGCGTCCGACGGCCCGATAGGAGATCGTCGGACGCCCCGCCGTGCCGAAGTGAGTGCAGCGACGTCTGCTCGCCGTCGAGCTGCACCATCGCCAGCGCCGCGCGGAAGGCCTGGCGGACCTGCTCGGGCGAGAACGTCCACAGGTTCGCCTCGGGCCGCCTCCCGTCGCGCAGCGCGGCCAGCAGCGGCCGCAGCGACGGGTCGTCCACGATCGCGCTCTCGTCGGTCGCCCCCGTCTTGCCAGGTCTGCCGCTGGCTGCGTCGTTGACCAGGATGGCCCAGTGCTGGTAGCCGTCCTTCGACCCGACCCGCGGGGCGATGAGCGAGGCAGCCGTGAGGCGGTAGGCCTCGCTCGGGCGGAGGTACGTGTCGAAGGCCAGTCGCACGAACACCGCCTCGGACAGGCGGCCCTGCGCGAGGAGGACGCCCACTATCGCGAACATCGCCGCCCGAGGCAGCGGCAGGCGCATCGCATCTGGGGCGGGACGAGCTTCGCCCACCCCTGCAGCGCCCGAAACGCCCGCGGCGGCAGCCGACTCCCGACCAGCATCGAGGGGAGATGGTGCTTCAGGGCGGCCAGCGTGGTGCGGCCCGTCGCGCCGTCGTACCCGTCCAGGAACAGATGCGCGAAGTACACCACCAGCACGGTGTCGAGGTCGGCGCAGCAAGAGAAGTCCCGCGCGGTCCACAGGCACCAGCTCAGAAACTTCTGGGCGCAGTCGTGGTAGTTCCTGCCCGTGGAGGCCGAGACGGCTGACGCCTCCAGCACTGAGAGACCCCCCCTCGAGAGACTGGAGGGCCCAGGGTGGGTCTTCCGAGCCCTCGCGGGCTTGATCACCTCCTTGGGCCCGACGAGGCCGCCGCGCGACTTGCTTCTCCAGGAAATCCTCGAAGCCGGGCCCGACGAAGAAGCCCTCCCACGACGGCTTGTCGGCGACATTCCGCTCAGAGGGCACCCATCGGACCAGCAGCCGCAGCCCGCGTGCCAGGGTGACGCCAGAGAGCCGCCTCAGCGCGCGCACGAGATGCGGGCTCCCCGACCGCCCTTTGCCGACAGCCAGGGCTAGAGCCAAGTTGCCAACGAGGCATAACATGCGATGATGGTGGGCTCCGAGGGTCCTCGAGGCATGGTGAATGCTGAACCCCAGGGCCTCGACCTCATACTGCAAAATATCACACCCCAACCGCGTGTGCCTGCTCGAGTGGATCGTCTTCCAGTCGTCGAACCCAAAGACAGCCTCGGGAACCTCCAAGAAGCTAGACGTAGTCGACGACGACACAACAGCAGCAGAGGGCGGGGCGGCAGGAGATGGGGGCCATCGGGGCCGACGGCGTGGGCCCTCGCGAGCACACTGGAGCCCTGGTGGCACCTCCACTTCTCGGCCACGCGGCCAACCTCCGAGACCAGGTCGGGGGGGATCACCTTGACGCGCACGCCCTTCCCGTACGTCGACGCGTCGGACGCGTAGACCCTAGACGACCACCTGGACCTATAGTAGAGGCACTCCAGAGGGGGATCAAGGCAACTGCGGCTCGAAGTTCCCTAACGACAGAATCCCAAAGAGGCGCGGGTTGTGCGCCCGCCACGTTGATGAACCTATAGACTGAGTTGAAGATCGCCAAGACATCCCGCCTCAAGATCATGCCCCAAGTACAGTGGCCCACCAGCACGCTGAGAGCCCCCGAAGAGGCCCGACCACGTCGTATGAGTCCGAGTACAGCCTGCCGCGTGGCGATCGGGCCGAACTCGAACGACACCCGAGAGACCGTCAATCTGCAAGCCCGTGAAGACACCCTTACTGACGGCCTCCGAGAACTCCAGGACAGGCAAGCCTCGGAGCGTTAGAAGGTCGGCGATCTCACGAGCACGGCGAGTGGCCACCTCAGGGCTTTTTGACACAACGCAGAAATTGTCAACGTATCCAACACATATGGCGTCGGTGTGAGAGACTAACTTACAGGGGCATCCTCCGTCCACGATCATGTCACCACTGTCGAAACCAGCGTCGGTTAGGGCACGAAGAAGGGCGCTCTGACAAAAGTGGAGGGCCCAGCTCCGACCCATGGGAACAACTGTGACCAACGGCTGGACGAAATCGTGGATACCGGCGGGCCTCCCCTTAATCGATGTGAGGCCGATGTGGCGACTGGATATCGCGGGCAGCGAGAACAGCGACTCCATCCCTGGCGGCAGGCGCAGGTGGTAGAAGGCGCATTGAATATCGCCCTGTGCGAAAACGAAGCTGTCGTCACAATCAACACTGGCCCACGCACTGGGCGTGGGAAGCTTGGTGGCTGGCGGCGTGACAAAGCTGCAGTTGGCCAGCCTGGTGTCAAACACGAGCCTAAGCATGTGATTGGATTCTCCACGAAGGATAAACCGATTGTGTGAGAAGACTGAGCACTGGCGGCCCTCCATGATATCATGTCGTGAGCCTCCAGCTGCTTCAACAACTCGACGTAAGACTTGGGCTGATAGCGAAGCTCGGGATCGACGCACGGGCGCTGAATGCCCAGCTCGTCGCGGAGCTCCGCAGCAACCGGCTCGGGATTCAGCACTGTCTGCCTCCAACCCTGCAGCGCGATGGAGTCGGCAACCGAGACGACGTCGGAGGTGGACACAGCCTTCGTCGACTTGGGCCAGGCCACGATGGGGCTGGCTGTAGGGGCGGACCCGACCGCTGTCACCAGCGTAGCCACGAGCCTGAGCGAGCATCTCTACCAGGGATGCTTCGCAGGCGCTGCTCCTCTCCGAGTAGGCGGCAGGCAGCTCGAACTCCCGGCGCAGACTCGAGAGGTACTCCACCGAGGCAGCCTGCACGGCGGGCGGGGCGCCACCGACCTGCTGGAGGGGCTCCGCGTCGCGGCCACTATGGAGCCAGTTGAGAGCGGCAAGCCCCTCGTTGCACCTCTCCCGCCAGCCCGGGCCTTTAGCAGCGCGCAGACGAGCAGCGCGACCCAGCAGAAGATGACGGCGCCCATCCACAGGAAGATGAGGTAGCGGGAAACATCGCGCTGGCGATCGGCACCACGTGTGGGCGCGTCGAGACCAGGCGGAGGCTCGAGGGCCTCTGGGCAATCCTGGCCAGGCTCACGAGCGATGGGAACAGGCGCGCGAGGCCCATCCTGGCCAGGGTCCTGAGGGGGTATCATGGCGCCCGCAAGGCTCGCTCCTCACGAGCCTGGCGGCGTTCTTTTGCGACAGCTGCCTCCATCTTCATCTGATCGGCGATCCAATCCATCAACGCAGGACAGATGCACAGGTTCCCTTTCGTCTCGCCCGTGCCGAAGAAGTGGCCGACCTCCGAACCGTAGTCCGCAGCCGCGAGCTCCTTGGCCTGGCCCTTGGCCTTCGGCGCGGGCTGGCTCCTGCGCGCGCGCTCCTCGAACGCGCGCTCCTCTATCAACTGAAGCTGACGGGTGAGGTACTCATAAGAGGCCATCTCGCATATCACCAGCTGGTCGTGGCAGAGGGCGGTCTCTATCACGCGGCACAAGGTCTCGTGGAGCTTCACGTACTCGTCGGACTCCCCGAGCTGCGTCATCGCAATCCACCTATTGTGCCAGGCCATAGCGCCTCCAGCCATACGCAGCATAAACCCGAGGACCCAGAGCAGTGTCCGAGGGCCCTTGACTGGCCAGTCGGCCCTCACCGTCTCCGTCTGCAGCTCCACCGCGTCGCTGAAGGCGATGTCCCGAAAGCCGCGCCCGTCGAGCACCAGCGCCATCACCCGCGGGTCTGTGCCGAAGGGCGGCGCAGCGGCCGCGGGCGCGGCGCCGGGGACTGGAGCCGCGGCGGCTGGGGTCCCAGCCCATCCGCCGCCGAGGGCGGCCGCCGGGGCGCCGACGCCCCCCGCTCCAGCGGGGGGGCCAGCAGCTGCGGGGCCGCCGAGGGCGGGCAGCGCCGCGGCGGCACCAGCAGCCGGCGGGGCGCCCGCCGCGGGGGCGGCGCCGCCAGGCAACCCTGGGTCGCCCGCAGGCGCGAGGGCCCCAACGCCCGCGCCAGGCGCGACGGCTGCAGGGTCGGGGAGCGCCAGCCCCCCCGCGGCCAGCCCCAGCACGTTGGTGGCGCTCAGGTCGATGCAGAACGGCGACGCAGGCGTAGCTCCGAACCCCTGGGCCGTCGCGCGGCGAAGCGCCGCCCACGCCTCAGCGGTCCGAGGGAGCTGCCGAAACTGATAAAGATGCTGAGGCGGTATCCCAGGAGGCTCCTCACCTTGCCCACTGAGAATGTGGATCGATCGGATGTCGTGATTCGGGGTGGCCACCTCGGCATAGTCATCACCGTCGGGCGTGAGAACGCACCCAGGCAGCAGCGTCAACCGCTCGTGGTAGATGGCAGGCCCGCCCGCGTTGTACCTCACCAGGTGGAACTGGCCCGCCGCGGGCATCGCCGTCCCGACTACGCTCTGCGAAAGCGCGCGGCCTGCGCTGCTGCCTCCGCCGCCAAGTCGGACGTGCGCACGTCCGCCTCCAGCGCGAACGGCTTACCCCGAACCGAGGGCGCCGCGCAGCTCGAGGCCCAGCCAGCGAGCGACCAGCCGCCCAGCACGCCGAGGAGCAGCGCGGCGCCCAGCGCGGCGCCTGAGAAGCCCGCGGACTCGGCCTCCGAGGGGGCGGGGGTCGCCGCCCCCACGCCGCCTGGGCAGCGGCGCTCCAGCGCGGGACAGTGTAGTGCGGGAGAGCACACGCAATCGCAGGCGGGACACGGAGGAGAACTGCCGCGCACGATGAGAGCCGTGGAGAGGGCACGGGCGAGATCGCGCGTGAGGCGTTCGAACAATGCCTGCATTCCCTCAAGAACTTGAGCAAGGAGGTGCGGCCACATGCAAACCCACAAATGCCGACAAGTCTCTGTATGATGATGATGTTGATGATGATGATGATGATGGTGGCGATGCTGATCTTGATAATACTGATGATTGATGGTGATGATGCCAGATCGGCTTCAAGGTGTCCTGCAGGAATGGATCTTCCTTCCCGCCCCAGGACAACATGACGCCGTTCTGCTTGAACGCGTGCTTCTTCTTCGGCGCCGCGTGGTCGTAGACGTCCCGCGCCCACTTGGCTACAAAATCCCTTGGGGGGAAGGCCTCGTGCTTGCGCTTCTTGAAATGCTCCAAGAGCCAGGCGTCCTCGATGAACCGGTAATGTCCATTCCTTGGTTGAGGTGCGTGTCCGCTGGTTGCGCGTCGCCCGTGATCCCTCCGGGCAGTATGATGACCACGTGCTTCTTCTTGCGCGCCGCGCGCAGCGTCGCCTTGGCGATGTGGCCTTCGAGTTTGTCTAAGAAAAGGAGTCGCCAAGGGTCCTGTGGTCCCGCTGTTGCCTTCTTGTTCCTGTTGCTCTTATTCACCCAAATCACCACGTTCTCCGTCCGGTGGCTCCCCTTCTTCTGCCATTGCACGGTCATTGCTTTGCCACTCGGGGGCGTCACGTGGACCTTGACCCCCTTGCCCTTGAACAAGATTCCTGGCCTCGCGGGGGGCGTCTGCGGCGAGCTCGTGAGCCCAACCATGAGCGTTTGGCGCTGGCGCGTGGCCGAGAAGATCTCCGTGGTGACCACCTCCTGCGTTCCCTTCTTGTCCCATATCTTACGCCCATGGCCTTCGTTTGCATGGAGTGGCGTCTGGTCGCAGTTCATCGATTATTTTTGGTGTGCCATTGAAGTATAGGAGTGCCCTGATGGAGTTGCGCAAGAGCACCCCGAGGCGGTGCTTCCATACAAGTGGAGACAAGCGCACTGCCTTGTTCGGTACTCGGCGGGATACGCCATATTGGCGAGCCCACCGCGCCACGAACTTCACGCCCTCGTTGCCTCCCAACTGCATGGTTTTCGTCCCGCCCCGCTCCTTGTACTCCTTGTACAGCATGCGCGTGGCCGCCGTGAGCACAGCGGTCGTCAAGCGCCCGCCATAGACCACTTCAGGAATCGAAAGGGACGGCCCGCCCCTTGCACCCTGGAGCGCTTACTGGTACGCGTCTCCTGGGCAAAACGCCCGCGAGACTCTGCTTTCTTTGCGCGGCACACCAGCCCAGCGTGCTTGCGGAACACGGGGTGCGCCTGGATTTGCCCTGCGACGTTGAAGACTTTGCGCGCGGTGGGGTTGATGCCGCCCTTCATCGCCACTTCTCTGAGCAAGGCCTTCCAGCTTAACCGAAAATCGCACCGCTCGCCTTTCCTTCCCGACCCATTTCCCAACATCGACTTGGCCTTGCGCAACAAGGCTTCCCCATCCAGCGACAGCTTGTCCCCCACTTCCGCCTCGGGCTTCCAGGCTTTTGCAACCACCATCGGAAGATGCGGATGTACTCGGCACCACTCAAAATCCTACTTCGCGCCGGACTCGTGAGCCCGTAATGGCATCGCGAATGTAATAATAACGCGATTTGCTTGGAAAGTTAGCCTGCAGACAAACCATACATCATCATATGTTCCGTGCCGTGGTACAGTGCTTACATAAGTAATCGTTTGTCTATGTGTGTATGTTCTTTTGTGGGAATCACATTTGCATGCGCCTTTCCAGTTTCCTGAAGACTCGCACGTGCATCTACTACATGTTTCGGTAAATCGGCTGTCATTCTTGAAGTGATTCGGCATTCGCCATTGCGGCAACCTCCCCTCTGTTATTGGACTTGTTTGGGTCGGCACTTGCATGAATAGTATAGGCGTGTGTGTACGCATAAGATAGTAAACACTCACGAGCGTCCCTCTCTGGAGGACCTGGGGACCCCTACATTCCGAACGAAGCTCATCAATGACACCGCGAAGGGAAAGGGCCCCGGCAGCATCGACGACCTCATCAGCAGCTTTGAGCCAGCTGATGGCCCAGCACTGCCAGAACACGACTGGGATGTCGATGCCGTGGATCCCGAGGGCGAGCCGGACGACGACGACAAGGGCGTGGACGGACCTCCCGACGCCAAGGGTGGCGCCCCAGCGACGAAGAGGCCTGCTGCAGGCCTTGGCATCCCAAGACTTGCTAGGACCATGTTCAGAGAATCACCGCCGCCCCTTCCTCCTTTCCCTACCGCCCCGTCGCCCTCCCTGCCCCCTCCCTGCGCTGCGCGTGGCTCCGAGGAGTCGCGCGGCAGGAGGCCCCGAGAACCAGGGCCTGAACGAGGGGGGATGCGGATGATCGAGAGGAGTACTCCAGGAGGAGGGGGAGGAGGAGGAGGAGGAGGAGGAGGAGGACGGTGAGGAAGGGGAGGAAGAGGGAGGAGAGAGCAGGGATGGGGGAGGTAGGAGGAACGAAGGGCAGATGAGAGACAAACGATGGTGGAGGAAGGATGACAAGGTAGGCAGGAGGGGCTCGATCGGCTGCTTCACAAGCCTCCCTGTAACTCGGGCGGCCGTCCAGCGCAATGTTTTAGCCTGTCTTATTGTCTGTGGCGGGGGGCCGTTTCGGAAAACCTCGAAAACAAACATCGCCTCGTCATATGAATGACCGCCTCGCCTGAGGCGCGAGCATGAGGAAGCCTTCGGCCGCGATGAACACGGCGGTGAAGGTGCCCGCGAGCCCAGCGAAGGAGTTGGAGCAGGTAAATACATTCCTAGAAGCTACCACGGCGCCAAGAGTAAAGGACGTGCTGATACATGAAGGAGATACAATCGCACGAGGTGGACATGGCCGGAGCGGGCGGCAAGGTCAACGTCTAAAACCATCTCGCGCAGGGCAAACAACTCAAACAGACCACCCAGAAGAAAATTGCGATGAAGATGGCACACATTGCGCGTGCGATGGCGTCCAAGGCAAAGGGGAATATGCGCAAGCTCGTGAAGAAAGGGGGGAAGGCGAAGGTAAAGCTGCCAAAGGGTACGAAGACAAAATGGTACACGAGAAAGTCGGGGACCCGTGCTGGCAGCAAGTACCCTGTCTACACAGCCCCCGACGGGACGGTGCTTTACTCGATGAAGGCCTTGTTGCAGCACGTCGGCATGGCCTGAGAAGATCCTTGCTAACCGACGGCGGCGTTCGGGAGAACGTCCGATAGTTTTCGCGCCGCGGTCGAGTTGCGCGTGGCAGGTACTTCGGTGCCGTCGCGGCGTGCGGTAAAGTTGAGCTCTGCTGAAAATATCGCGCGCTATCTTAACTTCTGCCGCAACACCTGCAAGCTCCAGAGCGTGATTCCGTGACCGCAAGATGGCCCGAGAGGCCCCAGGGCGGACCCGAGAGAGCCTCAACTTTGCCTGAAGGGCTTTCGAAGGGACCCAAGAGTAAGATTACGCCTGAAGGGCCCCACGCCGGCCACGCGGCGGCCCAAAAAGACCCCTCAGACGACCACGAAGGCCCAACAGACTCCCAGCACGGCCAATGAGGCTTCACGAGGGCCCGTGCGACCCCCAAGACTGCCCTCAGGAGCTCAAGAGCCCAAAGACGAACCAAAATATTACGAAAGGGTCCATGCTCCATGCGCTCATAAGCGCCGGCGAACATTAAGCAGGCATGCCGCGAGGGCCGGCGGATAATATTCTGTGAATATCAAAGCTGGCGAACATTATGTTGGGGCCCAGAAACCCGACCGGTGAAAATTAAACCACCCACGTATAATAACGGAATTAGAGTATCCCACGAGCCCCTCAAATGCATCCAAGAAATTCCTGACCTAGTAGATAATTGAGGTCCAAGATCGTCGCAAGCACTCGCTCCTGCTGGGGGGTCGGCGGAATGGCGCAAATCACTTGCATGACACACCGCCGACACTTCGATCTTGGAAGAAGAGAACCCACAGAAAGGGAACCTGCAGAACAACCCAGACAAGCAGAGGTCAAGCCCACGGGCACGCGGCATGCCAAACGGCCGAGGCGCCCCCCCCCGGCCTGGACGTCGGCTTGCCATGCCCCCGCAGGGAACGTGTGGAAAGCGGTGTCCTTCAGGCTGCCCTCCGCGTGCTCCTCGTGGTCCGAGCCCGCATCCGATGCCCCTTCGAACTCTGGCATGAACTGTACTCCTCCACCACCGGCTGGTGCCCAAAGGAGGAGGCGCGGCAAGCATGCTCACTGAAATGAAACAGTTTGTCAATGAGCCCACTGAGCGCCAAATATGTAGCTCACTGATAGCAGCGAAATCCGCCACCGTGCCTCTGAAACGAAGTTGAGCGCCCCAGGGACCATGCAGCCCTGAGAGGCAGAGGGTTTGTATAGTTCTGAAGGGCCTGGACCCCCTGGTTCCTGGGCGCTCACGGGAATTTCCGGGAGCTCCCGGGAGCTCTTTGTTCTGCTGACCAGGAGGGTCCCCAAACGGGCCACGGAGGCCCTGGAAGGCCGCCCAGACGGTCCAAGAGGCCCGCAAGTCGCCCCATGATCGCTCCAAGGCGCCCAAGATGGCCTCAAGGAGGCCAAAGAAGCCTTCAAGAAGCTCCAAGGGGGCCCCAAACGCACCCCTGAGAGGGTCCCAAGAGGCACACGTCAATTGTTGTTCTAAGGTTTTTGACTGATTTTGGCGTTCTCGCCTTTTCGGCTTCCCCACGCTCCAAGACGGCCCAAGATGGAGGCCATTGGATGTTGAAGCGAACACAGCATTGCTTTCAGAAGTGTCTTCTTCCAATGCTTGTTCACACTATGCATTCTGATGTCAGATGTGTTTGGTTTAGGTGGGCTGGTAGCCGCATGCCCTTCACGGCCCATCGCCTGGTAGCGGCCATAGGATGGTCCAAAATCAACAAAAACTTGTTCTCGGGTTTGGTCGACGCGGCTTCCTTGGATCGGCACTCCGCAATCCAGGCTTCAAACCAGAACTCCAAACTCCGGACCTTCGCTGTCCCAGCCAAAGGACTGGTGTACGACTGCTCCAAGACAGGCGCCGAGCTGCCCGACAGAGGCCTTCGGGGAGAATGCGGCGGTGCCCCAGACAGGTGCCTCAATGGGGCCGCCGAGAGGCACCGAGGAAGCCTTTCGGTTGGCGTCCTGCTGGCAACGACGGGGCGGAACGAAGCAAACTAAAGTACAGAAGAGAACACTGGAGGAAGGAGCACAGGGGGCGCCTGGGAAACACACATGGAGCCGCGTTCGTGTACCTGTGCCCGCCCCCCCAGGCGCCACTGACTCACCCAGGGCGTCTAATCTGTGACATGAGGAGGGAAATCGCACAGGGCATCCGTGACTGTGAGTGTGGCGTTGTCATGTACACAACGCAGGCCTGCGTCCTCTCCGATCCAGCGCGCCCGAAACATAATCAAATATCGATGTGGGAAGTAAGCTGCTCCATGAGGACATGCTTTTTGGAGAGGAGGTGGGAGCGCGACCACATAACTTGACACAACTCGACCTCACCCGCTGTGCGAATCAACAGGTCGCCAAGCAGAAGGAAACCCCACGCAAGCCGACCTGCGATGGACGAGCACAATGCTCCGCTCATTGCGCTCTGGAACTTCGGCCCTCGAACGTCTCCAGGAAGAGAAGTATTGGCCATTCTCTGAACGGCCCTCCTGCCGTCTCCCTCCGCCCCTCCAGGCTTTCCTCCATGCCATACAGGCATGGGCTCCCGACGGAACGGGCCTCTACTCGTCCCTCTCCTCCAGAATGCCACCTACCTCTGGCCAAGGAACTTGGATGAGGAATCATCGCAAAAGGGCTCCAGATCCTCAGATAAAAGCTGGCTAACTTCCTGATCTTCGGCCACTTTCCAAGAGGGCCGAGGATCCAGGCGCATCGGAGGATCGATGCTTAGTTTTTGAATTTGGAGGATTCGGGCCAACCCCGTAGATTCGAAGCGGACGAACAACAAGGAGAGAACGATGATAACGAAGGGGGTTAGCGAATCAGCTGCACTGCGCTTTCCCGTTGCCTGCTGGCGCAGCGTATCGGGGAAGGAACATCCCTGGGAGTCATCGGATATCTGAGTGTCAGCCCCCTCCTCGCCATTTCGCCCACCCGAATCTGGGAGCGGACGGGCGAGCGGGGACGCTCTGCGACCACCGGTTCAGCTCTATCTCGTCCCGCAGGTGGCCCTCGCCGAAGCCGTCGCCAGCGGCCGGGCTCGGGACCTCGTGGGCGCGCGCGCGCCTGATTCTGCCTGCCCCACCACACGCACCATCATCAACCTCGTCGTCGTCGTCGTCGTCGTCGTCGTCGTCATCGCGAGCGTCATAATCATCACCACCAGCATAAGTGTCCTTTGTCTTCCGTCTGGGAACGGACATTCCCCGACGATCGAGCGCGGTCCTTGCTTCCCTATCCTAGCTCACGGGGTCCTCACGTATGGATCTTGTAGATGGGCGAACTTTTGGCGAACGTATGATGGCTTGTCTGTCCAGTAGACATGTAACTGGATAAAGATACGCGGGCGCTGAGATAGAGGCGTGCGCCAGAATTTTCCGCTGAGAAGCAAGCCGCACCTCCCCCTGTTCCAGCTCGAACCCGATGCGCGATGTTACGCACACGTGCTCATTCAACAGAGAGGCGGAAAGATCGACGGTAGTTAACGACTCCCCCCGCGGCGGCCTCCGGAACCACATCGCCCCACTCGCCAGCCTCGCCAGGGGGCGCCAACCCTGAAACCAGTTTTAAAGCACCCCCCGTGCAGGTGAAGGCTCAGTTGCTCGACGTAGCCCTGTATTCCATCGGTAGGGCCTGCAGGCGCTTCTGGCCGCCCCAGGGTGACGCTTCGACCTCGTTCGCCGCGAGGTGCCTTCCCAGCCTCGACTCGCGTTCCAGGAGCTGCCCAGGTCACTGACTACTCCCATAATTCCAGGTTCCTTCGTTGCCATCATGACGGCCCTGCCGCCCATCGCCAGTCGACCTTCCGCCAGAGCTTCCGCCGCTGTTCCCGCTGGTCCACCAAGGCCTCGCACTTTTTCCCGGATGGGATAAAGCGTCTCTGTTACCTCGGACACCGACATATCGCTCGTCCTTGCACTCACCCCTGCCAGAGAAGTGGCGCTCTCTGGAGGGATTTGATGGGAAGTGCCCCAGATGCTCTGGCCAGCTCTAGACACTCACTCGTGAGAACTGCGCCACCAGGCGCCAAGAGAGTCTGGTAATTGGCGCAGGTTCTAGCGTCAGAAACTACCACCACTGCAGCTGGGCTGATTCGCCCACACGCAGGTTCAGGCGTTCGTCGAAGTCGAATTCTCCGACCGTCGCGAAGCTGCTCTCGCTGCTTGGTCCTCGGCAGCCTTCAGCTCAGCCCTCGCCTGGTTAATGACAGACAGTTCGTGATGACCAGATTGCACTCGACGGATCTGCGCCTCGAACTGTCAAATCGATCGCTGCCTCCTATCAATGCGCAGCTTCTCGCGCGGTTTGTCCCAATCCAACGCAGTCGTGTCTTGCTTGCTCAGCGCTCTCGCCACTCGAATGATTGATGTTGGACTCTCTGCAGGTGCCCAGAGAGCTCGTTGTGTGCTGGCCAATTACAGGCACCCGATCTCCACTGGCAGCGACGAACCGCGTGCCAGGAGCAGTAGGCCTTAGGATCCCAGAATCTCTCCCCGAATCACATCCGGCGCACGCTGGGCGCGCCCGACCTGGCGACAGATGCCATTATCCTGGTCCTCTCCCGCGCTGGTGAATACCAGACGCTCCCCGATGTCAATTCTTGTTCGAAGCTTCGTGCCGAAGTGCGCGAAGGGCCCCTGTAGCACTTCAGAGGTCAGGTGAGTCCTTGCATCGCGCTGGTCTCCTGTTTGCTGCGATCTGCCCAGACGAGCGGCGTCGACAGAAGGTGGCGCGGGGCCGGCGGCAAAACCACCTTGACACATGTTCAACACCAGGATTCCGCAGTCCGCCTCCTCATCATCTACCATTGTGACCTCGGACCGAGGTGTCTGTGACGGCGCAGGCCGACGTCACTTCGCCATGGCAGGGCCTTCAGACTCCCGCTTTTCTCTTCTCTTCCTTCGTCGTCTCTTGTCGGCCCTGGGCCGATTTACTCGACTCGGGCGTGTCTGACGGCGCCGGCACCTTATGCACGTCGCCCTTGCCTCCTTCAATAGGGTCGCCGCGACCAACGGAAAAGGCGCAGTGACCCGTCGTTCCCGCTTCAGGATCATCGGGTTCAACCTCGGTGACATAAGATATAATAATTTCTATCTAAATCAAAGCATGGCGCAACATTGCGATATGCGTCCCATGCGCCGCTACATGCGCCCACGACGGTGCCTTCTCATGCCGTCTCGCGAAGACAATGCCCCTGTCTCTGCCCGAGAGGATTCATTTTTTCTTTTGGCCTGGCAAGAAGATGGCTGCGTTCTCCTTGCGTTGATCGGGAGATAATGGGCACGTCCGACCCTTCGCTCTGAATGCCCAAGAGATTCCACTCCATCGGGTGCGCGTTCGAAATCACGGAATTCTTTCCTCGGCGTGAGCAGCGCCTCGTACGCTTCATATCCCACACCCCAGACTAGGGTCTTCCTGACAAAATCACTATGAGATCCGTCTGGCTTCTCACTGTCACTCCAGTTGTTCTGACACTTCGCGTTGCATCTTCTGTAGTGCTCGCCAGGGCGCACTGTGTCGGATTCCATCGAGGGTGTGTCTTGCTCTCCTCTTCTAACTCTGGGGATCCCTTCGTACGCATCTCGTAGATTGGTGAACCCTTCGAGGCTTCGAGCCGCATGGCAACAATGTTTGTCCACTTCTCATATCCAGAAGTTGTGGATGGTGATTGGCGCGCGCTAAAAGGAAGAGCGCGCATCCTTTCGTCACTATAGCGCAAGCCGCGCCCTCCCCGCACAGTTGCCACCCGGACCTCATGCGCGATATTACGCACACGTGCCCATTCGAAAGAAAGGCAAGGGGAACGACGGTAACGCCTTCTTCGCCCTCATCATCAACAAATCACTACCATAGTCAGCACCGCCCAGGTCGCCATCGCCACCGTCACCGTCGTCCATCGCCATCTTCCTCGTCGTGATCATTCTCAATTCGGACTCGAAGAGCACCGCATTGGGGCGCACCGAACCCGAGCTTGAAACGCCGCACCTTGGGTCTAGCGTGCCGCGGCGCACGTTCAGAGCTGTGGAGACTCGGCAGCATCTGAGCAGGGGGGCCCGTGGAAAAACCGAAAGCGGCCCCCAACAACAAGATGCTGCAAACATGCCCATGGCACATATCAAACAATGCCTGCCCTGGGCGGGTGCCGATGGATCTGGTGAGTCTCTCCATCGTTGCTAGGAATGTATTGCGCCCCGGTCTTCTCCCCAACAGATCACGGTCCTGCCCTGAGTTGCCGAAGTTCCTTCGCCTAGCGCTGTCCTCGACTGTCCCCATTCCTGGTGCTGCATTTCGTCTGCGCTCAGCAACACGTATGGCTGTGCCCAAACCTGACAATATCCCGCGTCACTGCACAGTTCCTGAACTCCGCAATGTCCCCGGATGCCCCTGGTCCTGATGCTGTCCGACGTCGCAGGGGAGTTGCTGCGCTTTGCCTTGTGCCCGATCGCCTTACTCCCACCAGCCCTCTCGGCGGAGGTGGTTCAACTATGTTGTTTATTTTTCCCCCTCCTTCCCCTGCTCGGTGGCTACGCCTCCCCGGGGCCTAGGAGGGGGGGACGGAGCGGTCAAAACGTCCAACATGGCCTAACATCGCCCCAATAATACCTCTGAAAGTCCCAGGTGGCCTCCAAGATGGTTCAAGCAAACCCAAGATGGCTCTAGACAACCTCCGACAAGCCTCCAAGAGGACCTGGGGCAGACCCGAGACGGTTGCAAGGCCCTCCGAGATTGAGAAGGGTTGGGAGGCCCAACCAGCAGCTTCGCCTTAGGCGAAACTCAGCTCCAGATCTGTCGTACCGTAGCAGCGATAGTTTCAGTAGTAGGAGATCGTCGCGGGAGCGACGAGCCAATCCAAGCAAAGGATGTTTTGGTCCCGATGGCAAATGGTACAAGTCGCGGTGAGGTGTAGTCAGATCTGGGCGGCCGGCCGCTTGAGCACAGACGGCCGCGGACACACGCTCGTTACCTCTCGCCTGTATCCCAACTCACTTTCGAGTCAGGGGGGGAGGAAAACGAAACGTGAGCCCGCCGCTTCTATACAGCAGATACAGCAGTTACTATGCACAAGAGGGCAATACAAGGGAAGGGCCGTAAGGAAGATGGACCCGCACGCAAGTTGCTTTGCCTGCGCGTTACTGTGCGCACGATTATTCCTCAGGCGGCCGCAGACCAGGATGTCCGGCCAGCCCGATAAGGATCATGACGCTTTAACTCATGCTTGAAGGACTGCGTACCTCCCATGACCTGTAGGATCAAAGGGACCTTGATGCTCAGGCCACCCAACTCAAGTACGTTTGTCAACTGAGTGGGAGTCAGCGGTCCTGCATGGAGCTCGTGCAGGGTCACGATCGTGGGGCGGGCGAGGCTTGAACCAAGAACCAACTAGCCGGCGGAGGGAAGAGAGGACGAGGGAAGGCGGGAGAAGGACGGAGCAAGCAGCGCTATATTCAAAACGAGAACCCAACCAAAGGGGGTTGGGAATCATGGGTTATCGCGTACTGGTGTGAGCCAGGTCCTCCAATGATGCCGCCGAACAAATCCGCCGACCCTGTCGGCGTGTGGAAGATGCTTTTCCGTTCGTCGTGAACGTCGTCGTCGTCGTCGTCGCCGCCGTCGTCGTCGTCGTCGTCGCCGCCGTCGTCGTCGTCGTCGCCGTCGTCGTCGTCGTCGTCGTCGTCGTCGTCGATGCTCTTCCGTTCGTCGTCGTCGTCGTCGTCGTCGTCGCCCTCCCCTCAGGCGCGCCAGCCAAAGCGAAACCAAAGCGAAATCGAGCAACGTCGTAGCTAAGTCGAAGGCAAAGCGAAATTGAGCAACGTCGTAGCTGAGTCGAAGGGGAGCCCCTTCCCTTTGATCCCTTCCCCGCCGGGGGGGAGGGGGGGTCCCGGGGGGGGTCCCGGGGAGGGGGGGGGGGGGCAGATACGCATCCCCCCCGGGATGTCCCGGGACCTAGAAAAGCCCCCAGACTGGCCAAGAGTGCCCCAAGAGGCTTCCAAGACGGCTCCAGAGGGCCCCGAATCGCCGAACCATCGGTCGAAGACGCCAAAGTAGCCTCCAGACGGCCCAAGAGATTGCCAAGACGCTCCAAGAAGTCTCCAAGAGCACTCCCAAGAGGGCACGAAGAGGGAAAAATCAATGATTTCCTTAAAGTTTTTGACAGATTTTGGCGTTCTCGCCGTTTCAACTTGCCGACGCTCCAAGACGGCCCCAGATGCCCCCAAGATTGCCCCAAGATAGCCCAAGAGGCCTCAAGAGAGCCCCAAAATGACCCAAGAAAGCCTCAAGACCGCCCAAGATGCCTCCAAGATGGCCCCAGAGGCTCCCCAAACGGCTCCAACAGGGTGCCGAGACGGGGGGCCCGACGAGCCCTCGGCGACAGAAGCTCCCAGGAAGCCTCAAGATGCCCCCAAGAGGCCACCACGAGACCCCCAAGAGGCCCCCAGGAAGCCCCAAGAGGCCCACAGGAGCTTCCCAACACGTTCCCAAGAGGCTCCAAAGAGGCTCCCAAGATGCTCCCAAGAGGCCCCAAAACTAGCATTCAGAGGGCCCCCGAGAGCGCTCCGAAGAGACTCAAAAAGCATCCCTGAGGACTCTGACCCACGTCAACATCGTCGTCGTCGTCGTCGTCGCCGCCGCCGCCGTCGTCGTCGTCGTCGTCGTCGTCGTCGTCGTCGTCGTCGGGTGGCCCCGCCAGCTGCCCGTGGAAACGCGCGGGCACCGTCCGCAGCAGGGACCCGTGCACCCCCCGCTCGACCAGCGTTCTGACCATCTTCGGGCTGTGATCCTCCTCCTCTTCCTCCTCCTCCTCCTTATCTCCGCCTCCTTCTCCTCCTCCTCCTCCTCCTTCTCCTCCTCCTCCTCCTCCTCCTGGTCGTCGTCGATGTCCTTCAGGGTCGGCGGCACCGGCCGTCAGGCCTTCACAATTAACCCCCTATTGGGGGGGGTCTACAGACTCATCGCGGTTAACATGAATATCACCAGCTTCAACATTTCGCATCCGTGGAACGTTTGGGCGGCACCGTAGCCAAATCCGCGGACCCCCGCGTGCCGGGGGTGAGAAGGCGTGTGTGATGACTGGCTGCCCCCCCTCCCCCTTCCCCCTCTCCCAGGGTCCAAAACGAAGTTTAAAAGGGGTTTGGGGGGGTATCCAAGCTCCTCGGCGCACGCCTGGAGACTCCGGAGCTTCCAAATCTGCCTCCCGTGGCCTCAGAGACGTCCAAAACCGGTCCCGAATAACCGAACGACTGGCCCAAGACGCCGACGATGGCTCCAAGACGCCCCGCGACGCCTTCGAGACGCCCCGAGAGAGGCCCAAGTGCCTTCCCAAGAGGACCCCGAGATGCGAGAGAACGCGTTTCACGGGCGCTCGCGTTGGGAACATTCGGCGGCGCGTTTGAAACCGGGGGGGGGCCCCCCCCTACACTCGTCGCCGTCGATCAAAACCAGGGGGACCCCCCTCCCCCCCAACCCCCCCCCTTCCCGAACTCCCCCCCCATCCCAAGAGGAGGTGAGGGCGGGTTCAAAACCCCCCCCACACCCCCCCGTTCGGCGTCGGCGCCGGCGCTGGCGGCCGCCAGCAGCGCCCACGGCGGGGACGCAGCGACGATGCCCAGAGGCAGCCCAGGGGGGGGGAGTCAAACCCCCCCCCCTCGGCGCCAGCGCTGGCGGCGGCCAGCAGCGCTGGCGCTGGCGCCGGCGACGGCGGGGACGCAGCGACGATTACCACCACTACCACCACCACCACTACTACCACTACCACCACCACCGCCACAACCCACCACAACCACCACCAACAACAACAGCACCGCACAACTTCCACCACCACCACCACAGCCACCACCAACACCACGACCACCACAACTCACGATCACCACAACCACCACAAAAAACCCACCACCACTACCACCACCACCACCACCACAATCTACCACACCACCACCACCACCGCCACCACCACAACCACCACCAGCAGCAAAACCCAACGCCACCACCACAAACCAGCACACCACCACCACCACCGCCACCACCACCACCACAACAAACGTCCACAAACCACCGCCACCACCACAACTCACCACCACCACCACCACAAACCACCACCACACCACCACAACCATCACCACCACACTCTCACCATGACCACCACAAAAATCACCACCACTACGACCACCACCACAATCTACCACACCACCACCACCGCCACCACCACAACCACCACCTCCACAAACCACCACCACAACCACAACCCACCACCACCACCACAACAAACCACCACCACACTACCACCAAACCACCACCTCCACCACAACCCACCACCACCACCACCACAAACCACCACCAAACCACCACCACAACCCACCGCCAGAATCACGACCACCACAACAAACCACCACACCACCACCATCACAACCACCACCACCGCCACCACCACCACCACAATCCACCACCATCACCCACCACCACCGTCGTCCTCGTCGACGCTCCCCGCCACCGCCGCCCGCCGCCGCAGGCGCCGGCGCCGGCCAAGAAATGGAAATTGTCGTCCCCGCCGCAGTTGCCAGCCGCCGCCGACCCCAGCGCAGCGCCGGCCCGAGGAGAGGGGGAAGCAGGGGGGTTCGAACCCCCCCCCCTCCGTCACGAGGGGGGGGGGTTCGAACCCCCCCTCCCCCTCCGTTACGGGAGGAGGGGGGAGGGTTCGAATCCCCCCCCTCCATCCAAGGGGGGGGGTCCGGTTCCAACCCCCCCCCCTCCAAGCGACCACAGAACGCGTTCTTTCCGAGATGCACAAATCTGTGGTTTCCCTTGGGTGTTCAAATTTGTATGGAGTTATCGTCTTCTCAAACTTCAGACGCTCCTAGACGGCCCAAGAGGCCCCGTAGACCGCCCCAACACTACCCAAAAGGCCATTACGAGGGCCTGAGGAGGGCTCAAGAGGGTTCCAAGACGGCCCAAAGAGGGGCCCAAGACTGTCAAAGATCGCCCGACGGAGGCTCGAAGAGAGGCCAAGAGAGAGGAAACCAACCGAAAGTCCAATCTTCTCGCCCCAAGAGGCCTCCCGAAAGCCCCAAGAAGTCCCCAAGCGGCTCCCCGCCTCTTCTGGGGATCGGAGGGCTGGCGTAAGCCTCTTGAACATTACTTTGCGGTAGTACAGAACTTGACAGCAGGTGGGAATGTCCGCAACCGTGCCCTTGGCACGAAGTGGAGTGCCCCAAGTCTGAAAGCAGTGTCCTGGAGCATATATGCCTGCTCCTTCGGTTTCGTGGGGCCGATCCCTTGACTAGGAAAGGTGGCCTGGTGGGGCTGAGGTGCAATGTCCCCGTGAGGATGGGGGTGGGTGGCCCGTCAGTCGGAGAAAGTAGGTGGAAACATCAAGTACGAAGGAATAAAGCGGATTGGGTTCGGGCCCGCCCACATGACAACAGCAAACAGAAAACACCCATCCGTTCTTGAAGCAGGAAGGCGCTTGAAGTAGTTTCGGATCTGGATGCCCCTGAACACCAACTTTCAACGACAGACGTGTGTAACCGGGGATAGTTCGACACCTGTCCCAGGCTTCGTGGGGTTTTCGAGCGGACCAAATAACTATTCAGGGCCCAACCCTGTGACATACGATGGGGGGGTGTCCATCCTCGACAGGGGTGCGTCCGAATAGCCCCCTTGGGATGCACCCCATGGTTCTCCAATTTTTACGAGCGGCCACACTTCTCGGGTGGAACTCAGGGATTAGCGGACAATATCGCCTGCGAGCGTAGACGATGCCAGTGCCCCCGTCCCCCGAGTGGCTTCGTGCCAGGCTCCGGCGACTGCGACGGGGAGCGGCGCCAGATGGGCCCCCGCGGCCTCGCGTCCGTCTTCGGCGACCGCGGGCAGCGCTCGCGACAGCGCCGCGCCGGGGACGGCGCAGCCACCGAGCGCCCACACGAGCAGGACGGCCCAGCAGCTGGGCGTGCGGCGGGGAGGAGACATGCTGGGTATGTTTTCCACCACCACCACCACCATAAGTTGGAGGGGGGATGGAGGTGGAGGACGAGGAGGAGGAGGAGGAGGAGGAGGAGGAGGAGGAGAAGGAGGAGCCCGTCCCCCTCCAACTTATGGTGGTGGTGGAAAACATGCCCATCAAGACAGGTGGGGGGAGGGAAGGTCGGGAAGAGGGCGAGGGAGAGAGGCAATGAGAAGGAATCTAAGTTTTCCGTTTTCTGTCCGCTTCCTCTCCTCGACTGTCGGTCTGTCTGTCGCTTCTACCGTTGTACTGCATCCCCGCCAGCATGTGACTCCGTGAGCGGTGATCCAAGAGTCGCCTGGCTGCAATTCGATCATCCCCCCAGGGCCGAGTGGCCCTGGGGGGGCTTCGTCTGAACGCCCATTCTGCCGACAGGAATCAGGAGTCACTGGGAGGGAACAACATTCCCCTCGCCCTTCTCAAAATGCACATGGCGGTCCCAGACCTGCGCACCCTCACAGAAGGATCAGCCGACATGGTGGTGCACATCTGAGACCCGTGGCCAACTTACAGCCACTGCTCGCACGTGCATTCCTTTAGGCACTTCGATGCAGCATGATACGAACAACACAGCTCGTCTCTTCAATGCCCGTCTCAATACGCTTGCCAATCAGCCTGCGTACGTTTACCAATATGCATCAGCATGTCCACGGGCATACGGGCGCGAAAATAATCAAAATGCGGATGCACTCGCCAACGTCGCTTGCAATGTAGGCTCTTCTTACGTGGTCGATGAGGCATCGGTTTTGAGTGCGAGTGCTCTGGTACTTGCCAAGCCTTCCACGAGCGAGGTCAAGCCCGCAGCCTTAGCTGCCTGTGCATGCAACGCTTCCCCGACGTCCCGCCCATGCCTGCCAGCCCCTGCCGTGCTTAGACTTCTGCCGCGAACGTCGGCCCTCGCCCACGGGGCCCCGCCCCGAACTGCTTAAGTGGGAGCTGGACTCCCCTGGCAGCTGCGCAGGGCCCCGCCGACAGGGCCCCGCCCACGGCTGCGAGCTGGGCGCCCGTGGCTACAGAGGGGCAAACCCGTGCTTGGCGATGCCGCGGGGCCGCCGCGCACGCGCTCCGCCTTGAGCTGGCTCCGAGTGAGGAAGCGCGGGGGGGGGGGGGGGCAGACTGGTGGACGGGGAGGATGCCAGGGCGGCGGTAAGAGAGGGGAGGAGCGCGGAGAGAGGAGGACAGCGATAAGGAGCAGGGGGACAGGGAGGCAGGGAGACCGAGGAGGGGATAAGCTGAGGCTCGCACATCCCCAGGACGGCAATTTTACGTCTCGGACAAACGCGTATGGGATAACCGCGCGGATCCAATGAAACTCGCTTGGGTCCAATTGGCTTTGATTTCTCTTTCGGTGGATCGGATGTCCGTCCGCACGGATCCGACTTCGGAATGTCTGGATCCGCGTCCGGCCCTATTTTCTACGGCGGGTCCGAATTCTACCCCGTGGTAAATTCAACTCATTCGGGTTAAATTCAAACGGGGAACCACAAGAAATCGGATCCGCGGTCTAAGCAACCCGCCAGTGTTAAGATTCTACGAAGGAGGAACCTTCGATCATCAACTTCCCAGGATGCGTCCTGCCTGCGCTGTCTCGCGTACTCCCATCAACTTTCCGCGCGCGGGCCCCACTCAACATGAGTACATGTCTCCACGCAGCTCGTCCAGACGCCATCCGTTCGGCGGCGCGGGTTTAGTTCGCGAATTCGTCATCGCCAATTCCACCTTAAAAAGAAAGTCTTTCGTCCTGCGTAAGTGGGCCACAACAGGAGGATGAAGAGAGAACGGGGAGACGGAGAGGAGGCGGAAGCGGCGAAAGAGGATGGCAACAAAACGATGGGGAGGAACCCGACGAGTTGACCAGGCCCCAGGCTGTGCAGAAGGCACCTATTCGTCACCACAAGGCCTGGCCAAGTCCATCCGGGGGCCTGACATGGCGCAAACGGATCATCTACACGTACACAAGGCCATCCACGGCGTCAACCGAAAACCAAAGAAATGCGCAACGGCGCGGCAATGACACAACAACTAGCCGAACCAGGCCGACCGAACGCGACCGACTGCCAGACGAACCGACTGAACGGCCCGAGCAACCTTTTGCACACCACCATGCTACTAAGGCCCTACATGGCCCTGTGTGTAAAAGCCTTCTGCGGAAGGGCAGCGTACCGCATGCCGCCCCCAAGGGCGTCCGAAAGACGAGCGGGCGCGCGCGGGCGGGCGGGCCCACGGGCGTCATCTGGCGACCGAGCAGCCATGCAGCCAGCGCCCCTGCGACGAGGGGGGCAAGCAAGATCAGTCGGCATCGAAGTGGTAACTCGGATCGAATCGAAATGTGCATTGGATCGGGCTGCATCGGCACGGAATCAAAATCGGACCGGCTCGGCTGCGCCAGGGTGCGCAACAGCGCCGTGCAAACATTAAGCAGCATCGGATCGACGAATATCCGAATCACATTGGGTCGGGCCGACCAGGATCGCCATCGATCGATCGGATCGAAATGGACCCTGGAGGGGGAGAGGGAGGAGGAAGATGAGACGGAAGAGGGGGATGAATGAGGAGAAGGGGCGGATGGGGGGGAGGGGGAAGAGGGAGAGGACGCCGGGAGGAGGATCAAGGGCGCTCGTGGGCGCCCCGTACGCCGGGTGGGTCGGACGAGGTTGCGCCACTGTGCCGACAGTGCCGCCTCGTGGGCGCCCTGTGCGTTGGGTGGGTCGGCCGACGTTGAGCCGCGTTGCCATCCGTACCGCCTCGTGGGCGCTCGCGGGTCGGGCGAGGTCGCGCCACGTTGCCGCCTGTGCCATCCTGTATGTGCCCCGTGCGCTGAGCTTGCACCACGTAGCATGTACCACATAGCTTTCGCGACATAGCTTACACCACATAGGCTAAATCACATATCGTACACTTCCTACATCACAATACTACATAACTTACACCAGATAGATCACACGGAATAGCTTACGCCACATATGTCGCATCGCGTAGCTGTCACCTCCATAGCACACAACACAGTAATTACAGGGCACCGCTTACACCACATAGCTTGAAACCCATAGCTCCCACCTCCACAGCGCAATGACTCTCTGTTTGGGGCCCACGCTGGCTAACTTGTGTTAGGAAATATTCGGGGATATACGAGAGGATGGCATCGTTCCTCGGTACGGGTACGTCTGGGCAGCCCACTGAGGGTGCATCGCTGAGTTTCCCCTGCCCAACCCTTGGCCGTCCCGCGGACCCACCGAACCAGGGGAGAGTGGCTGGTGATCAGGGTTGCCGAGCAGCCCGGTAGGAGTCAGAGGAGAAGGAGGCAGAGCCAGGAGTTCGACGGTCGAACTTGGCCTTGTCTCGCCCTTCTTGAACTCCTCGTTGCCACGGCCTGACACGTGTAGGGAAAAACTCGGGGATTGGGGGGCGAAGAACCGCATGCGACCAGACGTCCGCAACAGCGGAACAGACACGCCGCGTCTGCCTCGGGGAGCCCAAGGAGCAGAGGCAGGAGGAGATGGAGGAGGTGGTAGAGGGAGAGGAGAAGGTGGAAGAGGAGACGGAGGTGAAGGAGATAGGGGAGGAGGACGAGGAGGTGGAGGTGGAGTGCGAGAAACCGCCTGCGACCTCAGGGGTCGGACCGAGGAGGGCGCGCAGCTGGGCGTCGCGGCACGGAGCGGCGGCAGCGGAAAGAGGCCCGGAGGCCTCGCGCGCGGCCTGCGCCCGTGCGGCCGCGGGGTAAAGTAAATGTACGGGATCCGCGGTCGGTGGGCCGACCTCTCCTCCTCCTCCTCCTCCTCCTCCTCCTCCTCCTCCTCCTCCTCCTCCTCCTCCTCCTCCTCCTCCTCCTCCTCCTCCCCTCCCCCCGTGGGGCTGCGGGAGCCCAGGATGGAAGGCCATCCTAGACCTCCTCGCGGGCGGTGGCTCTGCTGGAGGGGGGGGGGGGGGGGCAAACGGACCCGGGAGGAGGTGGCGGTCTAGGCCTGGTCAGAGCTTCTCCTCGAGGGGGAAATCCCTGAGCAAGCCTGCCCCCCCCTCCCCTCCTGCTTGGTCCGGTTCGGGCTCCCTGTCCCCTGACATGCTGGTGGTGCTGCTGCCGCCTACCCTCCCTCCGACACTCGACACCCCAGGCCTCGAGAGGGCGGCCGCTCTCCTGCCACGACGGGGTCTTGACAGCCTTGCCCATGCTTTCTGTCGCCGTGGGGCTGGGTCGATCCTGAACGTCTCCACTCGTTGGAAGCTCCCGACGACTTGTTCGTCGAGGAGAGGAGGGCGCGACCACACGCTGTCAGCGAAGCCCATCGCCAAATCTTCCTGGCGCCGCAGTAGTTGCCGAGATTCCTGCAAGACTCTTTCGAGGGCGCTCCGGTTGCCGCTCTGAGGGCGCTCCAGCAAACACTGGAACGATGCATCCTCATCGGGGGCTTCAGTGACCGGTGCTGGATGGGGAGAAAAACAAGGACCATGATCAAGAGTGAGCGCAAAAACTAGTGCCAATATTTGTCACCGTCCATCTTGGTCAGCATCAATTCGCGCACAATCCTCGCGAATCCGCGACGGCAAGCATGGACCATGACCAAGATCGGTATCGACAAGATCCAGCGACATCTTGGTCGTGGTCCCCGTGCTTCTCCCTCGGGATGAGAGGGCCAGGGGCCGCACCATCCAAAGAGGACACGAGGTCCGCCGACGCGGCTGGCTCAGGCTGGCCTCTAGCGGGTCTTTTAACTCCTGAACTCCCTCCTCTTATAAAGAAGAACCAACGCCATAGACATAAACTTTGGCGCTCCGCGCGGATTTCTTGGATCCGCGCTGGACCCCGCTCCCTGGCGCGCGGAGCGCGCCAGGGGCGGCGCCAGAGGCGCCGCTGGGGGGGGTCCCAGCCGGATCCAAGAAATCCACGCGGAGCGCCCAACAATTTATGTTTATGGCGTTTTCTCTTCTTCGATCTTATGCCTCCACGCCTCCACCCTAAACAGTGTGCTGCTCAACCGAACTTGCTCAATGGGCCCTTTCCCTGATCCGTGCTTCGGCACCCGTCGGTCAGAAGAAAGGGGGAACAACATGAAGTGGGGAGGCAGTGGGAGAAGATTGGGCTTGCGTCCGCCCCCTTGAAAAGGAGGAAGAGGGAAAACCGCACGACTCTTGAAGTAGGACGGCGCTTAAAGTATATTAGAATCTGGGCATCCCAGGATACCTACTTTCAATGACTGGTGTGTGCGGATCGTCTGCGTGCCTCGTCTCCGTCGTCGCGGTCGGAATCGTCGTGGTCTTGGTGCGTGTTGCTCTGCTCGGGACTTATTCCCCTTATGTCACCCATCTGCCTCGGCGGTGTTTGGCGATCTTTGCCGGTCTTCGGCGGTTTCCTCGGCGGTTTCCCGCGGTCGTCGGCGGTTTCCCGCGGTCTTCGGCGTAAGAACTGGATGCGTGCGTTTAGCAAGGGGTCCCTGTTCGAACGCCGAATAAAGCGTATCATTGCCATGATTTCGAGGAAGACCACGCCGTGGCGACGAGGTCCCTCCCAAGAAATGCGAATCGTATCAACATGCCCGCCCGCGGGCCTCCGATGTCTTGAGCTTGTTGGGTGCGCGGGCCCCGGTGCTCTTGACACCTTCCCCGAGACCGGCCTGGGGAACTGGCCCTCGAACCCCGACAAATTCAATACTGTAAACTTCGCCTTGATTCTTTCAATGCATCGGAAGTCTTGGCACGTCAAAGATCTGTTAAAATATCAAAAGATTGGCCCCTGAGGAACCCCCAAACCGGATCTCAATAAAACTTGCGGCTTCAGCCTCACCGCCAGCCCAACCGACGAGCATTAATCGGGCGCAGCCCAACAGAACCTGCCCGTGGGTGCGCTACACATTGGTTGCGCCACCCATGGGTTGCGCCATGTCCGTCCATATTTGCAAGATCCACACGGGTTGTGCCATCCACTTTTGCTCGGTCCTCGAATCTCCTCGATCCTCGATCACCTGCATCGCCCCCTCCTCCTTACTGTCACCTGGAGGTCTCCAGGAGCCTCCGGAAGCCCCCCTGAGCGACCAGCAGCGTCCAACAACTTACATCCTCGAACCTCATCGACCCTCGAGGGTTGATGGGTGCGCGCCATGGTTGTCGCCGCCGCGTCGGCACGACACGAGCCATCCGTACAGGTGTCGGAAACAATTTAACAACACTCACGCGTAGCATGATGAGAGACCCCCCCTCCCGCAAACGATGAGGGGTTCGGATCTTCCGAGCTTGAGTGTCTGACCCGTGATGCGTAAACGTGCCAGTCTTAAATGGCGGGGGGAGGGGGGAGTTGCTTCATGTTTCCCTCAGCAGTATGTCCATGCCGCTTGTCCTCCCTGCCGACCCTCCTCTGCCCTCCACAGAAGGCAGACCGACCGCGGCCGCAAGATGGGCAGGGGCCCCGGAGGCGCCCCCCCCTGAGCATGGCGCCGCGGCGGCGTGCGCCAAGTCGGAGAAGAAAGCAGGAAGGAAAGCACCAGCTGGAGGCCACAACGATCCCTGCAACTGTCGCGGCGGCTCAAAGGGTGACCGCGATGACGCCGCCTCCGTCGGGGCCAGTCGCGTCCCCCTGCAGGCCCGCCCGCAAAATGACGGCCCACCGGCGAGGCGGAGAGGGAGGGAGGGATGCAAGCAGGCGGCCGCACGTGCACCCTGCCCCTGCGAATCGGGCCTGTCAGCAGCCCGCCGGGCCTCGCAGGTCGAAGGATGACTGCAGCCAGGCGAGCCACGGTGGGGGTGTTGGATACCCCAATCGTCGGTCGGGCCCGTGGAGGCAGGGCCCGCAAGTGGGCGCAGACCGAAGAAGCAAACGCTGCGCACGCCTGCGCTCTCGGAGGTCCGCGGCGCCGAGTTCCTGGCTCGGGACTGGGCCTCCTCCCTGGAGCGCGGAGCGCGTCAGGGGCGGCGCCGGAGGTACCACCAGGGGGGTCCAGCGCAGACCCAACAAACCTGCGCGGATATCCGAAAACTTCTGCCGCTTTTTCTTCTTAGCAACAAAAAAGGTTCGAGGAAAGGGAAGTAGGAGGTTCGGTGTTGCTTGCCTCGGAAGCACCCCGCAGGTGAACGGCCACGGAGGGAACGCCCTTCTCGACGGAGAGCGACGGTCTGGAGGGGGGAGGAGGAAGGAGGATCGAGGTTTGAATGAAGGATTGGAGGGGAGGAAGGAGGATCGCATGCAGCCCCCCCGCCCATTTCGGCAAATCCCTCACGCGCTTCGTGGCTTCGCAAGGAGCTCCACCGAAGGCCTCAGGGCCAGGGTATCGCATGTGATCCCCCCGCGAATTTCAGCACAGCCCTCACACGTGTCGCGGGCTCACGAAGGAAATCTCCCCTTGTCGCGACGGATTGCCTCTGAGGAGAAGGCCATATCTTGCGCTGCTCGCAATTCCTTTGGGTTGGGACCTTCGCCCGACTACGTATTTCTGCGGGTCACACGACCCATTCCTCGGCGTGATAGCTGCCGCACCTACTCGCGCCGCGAATAGAGGCAAGTCCTGGTGCGACGACCAACCACGCCCGATCCGCACAGCGCTCGTCGCAAACCCCGACGATACGACAAAAAGCACGACGGGATCTTGCCCATGTCAAGATCGGCCCGCACTTCCGCGACGAATTCTTGGATTGACAGCGCGAAGTATTTCTGCTCTCTGTGGCCCGCCTCGAGATCGACCGGGCGAGGCTTGCTTGAAGTTGCTCCGGCGGAAGTACGCATTGCAGGACAATTCGTTGTCTGGCGCGACGATCCACGCACCACTCGGTTTCCTCCATCCCTTGTGGACCTGCTTCTGGTTCATGAGTTTGCGACGGCTGGGGCGCCCAAGGTTTGTACTTACGGCGCAGCAGCATTCTGTTCGAGAGCCACATCGTAGCTTGCGGGCTGGCCATGTTCGCGCCGATCACCTGGTCCCACACATCGTGGCCCTCCAGAGGCGGGAACGAACCCTCTCCTTGAAAGATGTTCTGGTCTGGCTCACCTGGGGCCATAGGCAGCGGGGGCGCCGACAAGTCGTCCGACGCATCCACCTCAGCAGGGCGGCAGAAGGTCGGCACCAGTCCACGACATGCCTGGAAACGTTGATGAAAGTCCCTCTCACAGAGGTCGGGAGGACGTCTCCGTTCACGAATGCAGTGACCTGTAACGCCCCTCCCAACTAGTGTGCTTTCTCCACGCCCAAAACACTTGTTGCCATTGCCGCCGCCACTGTCCGCAGAGTAGATGATGAGCGTGCTGAGGACATGCCCTTTTTTCTGAGGGCCCTGACAAGCTCTCCTATCATCAGCCTGCGTCGGGTACCGTGCGAAGGAAGCCATCGGTGCAACTATGGCTGCCAGGCGGAAGCCGAAGGGCGTGCGCACAGACTCGACAATAAGGAACTAGATGACACACGAAGCACGGAGGGCTCGGACCGAGACCCGACGCTGTCTGAATCACAAAAGAGAGCAGCAAAATCACTCGACCAACTGTGTGCGACTGTTGTGCCGCTCCAGTGCGACACATGCGTGCACGAGCCGCACCAACCATGAACAGAGTCCATGGCGCGAGGGCAAGTGACCCATGGCCTCGTAGCTCGTGTGGCAATTTGAATGTAAGGCACCGGACCCAAGGCAACCCGAATACAGCAGTCTTTGAAATCCCGCGGGAAGTCATCGCGCAGCGCGCGCAGCGAAGAAACTCAGAGTACCCTTGCGAAAATCAGCCGGTTTCTGGACGCCCTTTTGCACACCCCGGTATCACGATGCCCCGAGTCATCCTGAAAGATGGCATCGACGGGGGGCAGGGGCGCCCCGCATTGCGGCGCCCGGCGCGCACAGCAGGCAGACGGCTGGCCGCGGTGCGTCAGTCTCAACAGCCTGCCAGGTGAGATGGGCGCCGAAAGCGCACTCTAACCGACGTTTTCTTTGTTGATCGGCAGCGCGGGCGGCAGACACGGTCACAGACGCCTGGCGCGATGCCCCCTGGCCGGACACCTTGCGGAGTTGCGCGGTGCGGCGCGCGGGCAGCCATGCGACGTCCGCCACGCTGTCGCAGGCGCAGCCGGCCCTGCGAGGTCGCTCGACCCGCAGCCTGCGCCAGAATGACATCCGAGGTCCCGTGGCCCATCGCCAGGGGGGTAGGGAGGAGGAGGAAAAGGAGAAATCGACGACGACGAGGCCCTTCGCCTGGTGGGATCTACGTGAAAAGCCCTCCGAATGCTCACAAGAACCCCCCCCCTCGAGAACCGCCAGAAACCTTCTGGAGACCACCAGCGTACCTCCGAGCGCCAGTGAAGACCCCGCGACAAATCCCCTCCCCTCTCAGGGCTGAATCGGATCGTGAAGTCGGACGGGATGGGAAATGAAACGAATCGCCTCTGAGTCGTCGCGGCATCGTTTGTGATCATGGATCGGGCTTGGCCCCTGCAGGCCAGAAAGAAATCGGTTCGTGTCGGATCGGAACGAAATCGGAATCAACGATTGGGATCGGACTGGATAAAATCGGACCGTGAGCAGCCCTGCCAGGCCGTCCCGCGCTGGACTCTGGCGGCAGGGGAGACGGCATCCTAACACAGCAAGGGGTTTCTCAGAAGCCCCTCCACGCCTTGTGAGAGGCCTCCTTAGAGTTAGCGGAGACGTAAGACTCGGGTACGGGGGACTCGGGTTGGCCTGACGGGGCCATCATTGAATTGGCGAAACCACATCTGAAATTTGACGCGCGCTCCCACTGCAAACATCCCACGAACACCGGACCGTCAAAATCCAGGACGCGCTCGTCAAAAAACGTCGGCAACCCGAGTTCCGGCGTACTCGAGTCTATACGTTTCCTCGATCGAAGACCCCGGCCCCCTGCTGGACAACTGTCGACGCAACACATACAGACCCCCCGCCCCTGCCGCCCAGGTCCGTCCTGGTCCCAGAAGTGGTGCACACGCCCCCCTACAGGTTGGTCAGGGAGGCATATGCACCGACCCTGGGCCCAGGATGGGCCTGTCCAGGGGCGATGGATATGTATCGATCCTGTCGCCCAGTGAAATCGCGGAGCGCCCAACAAGGGAATCAAACAGAGGGTGCTTAGCGCATCATGGCCCGAGGCGCGGGGCCAGGGGGCGTGGGGACCGAACAGGATGGAGCCATGAGATCTCCCAGATTTCACAGCCCAGGCAACGATTCCCCCCCCCCCCCCCCTTCGTGCACGGCCCTCGAGAAAAGCCCCTCTCCTGCCATCTCGGCAGGCCGCACCTCTCACACCGCACCCCCGCACGCCGCCAGTTTCAGGCTCGCACCGCGCCGGTCTCTGGCGCGCGCGCGGCGCCCAAATCTGTCTGGCCGGGGACGCGCTAACCGGGGCCAGCGCTAGCCAAGGTCGGCCAGGGCCACGTCAGGAGGGCGCCAACTATATGCACCCACACCGGTCCTGGTCAGGCCCATCCTGGGCCGGCATCAGTGAATGCACCCTCCTGGCTCTGGGCTTCGCCAGGAAGACATCTACACCGATCCTTGGTCAGGGCCGGCCGGGCCAAGATAGGTGCAAGTGTATAACTGGCGACCTCTGGCACTCTGCGAGCCCACATCCGCTGCATAAGAGCTCCCAAAGCCATGCCGGGTCGGCTCCAAGTGGTTGCCAAACCCAGGTCAACCATGCTGACATCGGAGATTGAAACACCCGACGTGGGTATGAAACAATTGGGTACCATGCCCAAGAGCAAATGTTATCCAAAATCTACAGCAGCCGTTGTCAGGTAAGCGACGTGTTGTTCCAAGTGGACAACATCTGCGGCAACACCGACAGCGAGTGTTCAGAATTGGCAAAAACTGCTGTTGGTCGTCGTCCCCATTCTCTCCGTTCCCGCCTCGATCGTACCGAACGTGGCCCCCAAACCCAGGCCAGCCAAGAGCAGACCATGGAAGACGGCAGCTCGACCCCGTCTAGCGCTGAGCCCTCGCTACCTGCGCCCCGATGCCCTCAGGACACGCCCTGGCCAGCGCCCAGGGAGCTCAGAAGGGCAGCCATATCTGGCAGCACGCCCGGGCGGAGAGGCGGTCGAACCAGGTCAGCGGCACTCTCTCTCTCTCTCTCTTTCTTTCGCAGGCTCTCTCTCTCTCTCTCTCTCGCCCTTTTCATCCTCCCTGCCCCATTTCCCCCCTTCCCCGTCTTTCCAGTTGTCCCCCTTCGCACTCTCCCCTCCCTCTACTCTCTCTTCTCTCCCTTTCTCTCACATACCCTTCTCATCCTCTCTGTTCCCTTCCCCTCTTCCCCTCCCCCCTTGTTTGCCCCCCCCCTTCTCCCCCTCCCCCTTCTCTCTCTCCCCTGTCCCCTGCCGCTCCCCCTGCAACCCGAAAGGCCTGGCCTGGGCCAGCAGCCGAGGGCGATGCTCCTGCAGCTCCGGACGCCGCGGTCATCGACTGAAGGCCGCTGTCTCTTCTGCGCCGCTCGGGGTCTCTCCCTCCCTCCCTCCTCCTCCTCTCCCTCCTCCTCCTCCTCCTCCTCCTCCTCCTCCTCCTCCTCCTCCTCCTCTCGTCCCCTTCCTACTCCTCCTCCTCCTTCTCCTCCTCCTCCTTTTCCTCCTCCTCCTCCTCCTCCTCCTCCTCCTCCTCCTCCTTCTCCACCTCCCCCCTCCCCCCCCCCCCCGAATTTCGCACGACGGCAGCGAGGCGGCACCATCGGCTAGAAGGGCTCGCGGGGGGTAGCAAGGTGGCGCGAGCAGCTGCGCTGCACAGCGTGGTCGACATGCAAGCGTGGCGCCCGAGCCCGAGGAAACCTGGAATAGGGCACCGACAGCCGACCTCAGAAGGCACCACTGGAAAGAGGCAGCGGCCACGCCAGGCAACGACCACAGGACATCCCCACACCGCAGACAGAGCGGCTTTGCCGCAGGATGCCGACGGCGAACGGATCTTCCCAAATGAATTCGTCTCAGTGGCAGCAGGAGCACAACATGCATCTACACACGTACTTTCGCAACCCATTCCATCGACATCCACATTCGCGCAACTGCATACTTGCTGCAATGTCTACGTGGCGTCTCGCCAAACTATATTTCTCCACGCATATTCTTACAGCGGAAAACCCCGGGTGACCCCCCCTGCGTGAATTCTGCCCTGAACGCTTCAAACGGGAAGAAGTTTTGACGTTCGGTTGCAGGAGTCCCTTCAGGCCATCCCAAGCTGCCAAAGCGGGCCCAAGATCGCTTCCCGGACGGTCCCGCGGAGCACCGGCACGACCCAAGACCGCTCCAGAACACCCATGCTGGTCTCAGGACGGCCAAAAAGGCCTCCACGACGCCCACGAAAGCCAGAAGATTGCCCCCAAGACGGCCCCAGGCGTTACAATTCATCGATTTGCATTAAGTTTTCGATAGATTGTAAAGTTACCGTTTTGTCGAGCTTCCAACCGCGCAAGACGGCCAAAGAGGCCCCAAAGATCGCCCGAAGACGGCCCAAGTGGGTCGCAAGAAGGCCCCAAGACGGCCCGGGAGGGCACCCGAAACGGCCGAAGAAGGCCCCAAGACAACTCGAGAAGCCCCGCAATACGGCCCAAGAGGGCCCCAAGAAGGACAACCAGAACTGGCAATTCGAGCTTTTCCTTCCAACTTGGCCCCAGATACCGCCGAGGGGCCCCCAAGACGCCCCGAGAGGCCCCTAAGAGGCTCCCAAGAGGCCCTAAAGGCGTCTTCAAAAGATGGCCCGGGGAAGCCCCAGAAATGCTTCAATGATCTGATCTCGGGGGCCCCCAAGAGACCCCAACAAGTCTCCCATAGAGGCCTCTGGAAATCTCACACGTTCCACAAGTCCCAAGGGTCCCGCAGGTTTCAGAGGCCCCATGTCCCCCACGTCCCACATGTACAACAGGTCCCACAAGTCTCGCAGGTCCCACAGGTCCCACAGGTCCCACATGTCCTACAGGTCCCGCAGGTCCAACAGGTCCCCCAGGTCGCAGAGGTCCCACAGGTCCGACAAGTGTCCAAGGTCTGGCAGGTCCTGTAAGTCCTACGGGCACCACAGGTCCCACAGGTCTCACAAGTCTTGCAGATCTCGCAAGTCCTATAAGTCCCACAGATACCACTGGCCCCGCAGGCTCTACGGGTCCAATAGGCTTTCCGTTCTTGCAGGACCCACAAATGCCACAAGTCTCGCATGTCCCAGCAAGTGCAAGTGTCGCAAGTCTCGCGGGCTCCACAAGCACAACAGGTCCCACGGGTCCCACAAGTCCAGCACGTCCCACAGGGGGCCAAAGGTATCGCAGGTATCGCAAGTACCACAAATATCACATGACCCACAGACCCACAAATCCTACTACGGGTGTCGAAGGTCCCGCAATTCCCACAAGTGTTGCACGTCCCATGGGTTCCACATGTGCCGCAAGTCCAGTAAACCCGCAAATCTTTCAAATACACCAAGTCCCATGGGTCACCTTTGCTGCTATTCGAAAGCCTGCTGGGGTAATCATGCTTTCCATGTTGCCAGAACTCCTCTCATTGGAAGGGAATCCCACCAGCCCTTTGGGCGTGAGTGGTTTAGCGAGCTCTCTCTTTGTTGTCAACCCCCCTTCTTCCCCTTCGGGGAGGGGTTTACCCCTCCCCCTACCCCCTCCCCCTGGGCCTGGAGAGGGCGTTCCGCGGGTCGTTGGAGGGGTCTTTTTCGACTCCTGGGAGGGCTAAAATTCGACACCCCTCACGAGGATTCTGGCCCCGACGGGGGGAGGTAGAAAAGTGCTCGCCCCATCTGTGATCGATCGCCCGACAGATGGCCCCAAGATTCCTCCCAGACCCCTCCCAAAGAGCCCCAAGAGGCCCCAAGAGGCCTCCAAGAGGCCCCAAAGATGCCCCCAAGAGGCCCCCAAGAGGCCCCAAGAGGTTCCCCCGAGGCACCCAATACGCTCCTGGAAGCCCCATGGAGCCGCGAAGAGGCCCCCAAGACGCCCCAAACGGCCTCCAAGAGGCTCCGAAGAGGCCCGAAGAGGCTCCCCCAAGGCACCCAAGACGCTCCTAGAAGCCCCTGGGGCCGCCAAGAGGCCCCGAAGACGCATCAAAAGACCTCCAAGAGGCTCCCAAAAGACATCTACTTCTACTTCTACTACTACGTCTACTACTACTACTACTACTACTACTACTGCTGCTGCTGCTGCTACTACTACTACTACTACTACTACTACTACTACTACTTCATCTACTACTTCATCTACTACTACTACTACTACTACTACTGCTACTACTAGTTCTAGTTCTATTACTACTACTACTACTACTACTACTACTACTACTACTACTACCGCTGCTACTACTACTAGTACTACCACTACCACTGCTACTAGTACCCCTGGTAGTATTATTACTGGTACTACTACTACTGTTGCTATTCGTACTAAGACTACGACTTCTACTATTACCACTAGTCCTGTTACTGCTACTACCACGACAGCTACCACTACTACTCCTAAGACTACCATCACTACTACTGCTACTACTACTACTACTACTACTACTACTTCTTCTAAATCTAGTACTACTACTTCTACTCATGGTGCTACGGCCACTACTACTACCAGTACTACTACTACTACTACTACTACTACTACCACTACTACTATTACTACTACTACTACTACTACTACTACTACTACTACTACTACTTCCATATAGACCACTGCTCTAGTGACTGCCACTGCTACTGAGACAACTACTGCGACGACGACGTTGACGACTACGTTTGCTACTACCGCTGGCACTGGTAATGCCATTTCTACTACTACTACTATTACTACTACTACTACTACTACTACTACTACGACGACTTCTACTACTACTACTACTACTACTACTACTACTACTACTACTACTAGTGTTCCTACTACTACTACTACTACTACTACTACTACTACTACTGATACTACTGCTACTACTGCTACTACTACGACTACCACTACTAATTCTACTACGACGGCTACTTCTACTGCTACTGCTACTGCTACTGCTACTGGTACTGCTGCTGCTATTACTCCTACTGTTTCTAGTACTACTACTACTACTACTACTACTACTACTACTACTACTACTACTACTATAGCTACTCCTACTACAACCAGAACTACTACTACTACAACTATAACTACTGATACTACAACTAGACCTACTACAACTATAACTGCTACTACTAATACTACTAGAACTACTACTACTACTACTACTACTACTACCACTACTACTACTACTACTACCACTACTACTACTGCCACTACTACTACTACTACTACTACTACTACTACTATAACTATTACTACTACTACTACTACTACTACTACTACCACTACTACTACTACTATTAGTACAATACAACTACTACTACTACTACTACTACTACTACTACTACTACAACTACTACTACTACCACTACTACTACTACTACTACTACTCCTACTACTACTACTACTACTACTACTACTACTACTACTACTACTACTACTACTACTACTACTACTACTATTACTACTACTACTACTACTACTACTACTACTACTACTACTACTACTACTACTACCACTACCACTACTACTGCTACTCCTGCGAAGCATGCCGACCGTCGTGTTTTTCCGGCGTGTCTCCGCCTGTCCTCGCATACATCCCCTGTTCCTTCTTCCTCCTGCCTCCTTGCACATCCTCCTACATCTTCCTTGTGGGGGGAGCCGAGGGAGGACGACTCGGAGGAGGAGGAGGGAGAGAAGGCGATGGGAGGCAAGACGGAGGGCGGTCGTCGTCGAGTCATACACGTGAACGAGTCTGACGACTCACATGACGGCGACGTCTCACACGATGACGGCGACGACGACGTCGACGACGACGACGACGATTACGATGACGACGACGACTTCGACGACGACGATTCAATGGACGACGGCCTCGACGATCCAGCGATCTTTCCCGACCAGTTGTGCAGTGAGCGCCCCGCGGAACTGGCTGCAACTGGGCGCTGGCGGTACACCGTCAATTGTTTTCCTTCGCTCGGAGCGCACGGGGCACAAGTCAGCACCCTGCTCAGGCTCGCAGGCTTGACATGCACCTGAGAGGCAGGTTCGCCAATCAAGATGGGCGCGGGCAGCAGGCGGCAGGTTAGGAGGGAGACGAGGAAGAGGAGCAGAAAAGGAAACTAGCCTCCAAGATCGGCCCCCTCGAACAGATCTGAGGATTTCCGTTCGGCAAGGGTAAAATCACGGCACTCAGAGTGTGCCAGTCCTGGTCAAGAATAGAGGTGGTGTGAGTCGTTGGGGCCCCTCGCCCTGGTGTGAGTCGTTCGGGCCCCTCCTTGTGTGAGTCGTTCGGGCCCCCCGCCGAACGACTCACACATCGAGGAGGGGCCCGAACGATTCATACCAGGGGGGGAACCCGAACGACTCACACCAGGATGAGGGCACCGAGCGAATCTACTGAACCCTGGTAGCGGCCACGCCCAAGGATAAAACTGCCTCAGCTCACAGTGTAGCCAAGTAGCGACACCACCCATTACTGATTGAGCGGTGCATCAAAAGGTCATCCCACCAATGAACCATCACTGAGTAGAGTGACCAGCACCATCACCTGCCAGGGTAACCAGCACCATCACAGAGTACAGTAACCAGCACCAGGGAACCCAAGTACGGGCTCCAGCCCGATTGCAATACAAGTCCCACCACCGGGATGTTTCCTATACTAGAGCCCACCTGAAGCGCCACGGAAGCTGAATAGAGGCACGTCCACCATTGGATAGATACCGAAGCCCAAGCCATGCATACAGGAACCACCGACCCCATTGAGGCAACATCCAGTGTCCAGCCTCACTGTACCCAGAGGTATTGTCGTATAGCAGCGTAAAAACCATAGTGGTAAATATTGAACTCGCCAGTACTGGAGGAGAGACCATACACCATCTGAGCCCAATGCCTGACACCCCACGGAACCCAGCAAGCACCAAGAATAAGAGACAATAGCGGCGACCACCTCGGGCCGGCCCCTTCGCCCTGGTTTGAGCCGTTCGGGCCACTCCGTGTGTGAATCGCTCGGGCCTCTCGCCGAACGACTCCGAGAACGAGGAGGGCCCGAACGCTTCATACCAGGAGGGGGGACTCGAACGACTCACACCAGGAGGAGGGCACCGAACGAATCCACTGAACCCAAGTAGCGGCCACACCCATGGGTAAAACTGCCTGAGCTCCCACGTAGCGATACCACTCATTACAGATTGAGCGGTGTATTCAAAGGTAATCCCACCAATGAACCATCACTGAGTACAGTAACCAGCACCATCACCTGAGCAGGGTAACCAGCACCATCACAGAGTACAGTAGCAAGCACCAGAGAACCCAAGTACGGGCTCCAGCCAGAGTGGAATACAAGTCCCACCAGCGGGATGTTTCCTATAGTAGAGCCCACCTGGAGCGCCACTGAAGCTGAGTCCCACCAGCCCTTTGGGCGTGAGTGGTTTAGCGATCTCTCTCTGTTCTCAACCCCCCTTTCTTCCCCTTTGGGGAGGGGTTTACCCCTCCCCCTACCCCCTCCCCCTGGACCTGGAGAGGGGGTTTCGCGGGTGGTCAGAGGGTCCTTTTTTTCTACTCCTGGGAGGGCTAAAATTCGACACCCCTCACGAGGATCGTGGCCCCGACGGGGGTACTGACAAAAACGCTCGCCCCAGCTGTGATCGATCGCCCGAAAGATGGCCCCAAGATGCCTCCCAGACCCCTCCCAAAGAGCCCCAAGAGGCCCCAAGAGGCCCCCAAGAGGCCCCCAAGATGCCCCCAAGAGGCCCCCAAGAGGCCCCGAGAGGCTCCCCCGAGGCACCCAATACGCTCCTGGAAGCCCCTGGGGCCGCCAAGAGGCCCCCAAGACGCCCCAAACGGCCTCCAAGAGGCTCCCAAGAGGCCCGAAGAGGCTCCCCCAAGGCACCCAAGACGCTCCTAGAAGCCCCTGGGGCCGCCAGAACGCCTCACGCCACGAGGAGCCCGAACGACTCACACCAGGACGAGGGGCCCGAACGACTCACACCACGAAGAGCCCGAACGACTCACACCAGAAGGAGGGGCCCGAACGACTCACACCACGAGAGAGGAGCCCGAACGACTCACACCACGACGACGAACGAGGAGCCCGAACGACGACTCACACCAGGACGAAGAGAAGCCCGAACGACTCACACCAGGACGAAGAAACGACTCACACCACGAAGAGCCCGAACGACTCACACCAGGACCCGAACGACTCACACCCCAAACGACTCAAACCACGAGGAGCGCTTTCTCTCCCTCCTCCTCCGCCTCGTCCTTCTCCCGCTCCCACCACAAGGAGGATGTACAAGGAGGCGGGAGGAAGGAGGAACAGGGGAGATATGCGGGGGCAGGCGGAAACACGCCTGAAAACCACGACTGTCGGCATGCTTCGCAAGAGTTGCTGTTTTGAGATGGGCTGGTGGGGATACGCGAAGCGTGAAGAATTAAGTTGTGCCCAGATACAACAGTCCAGCGTTTCGTGTCCGAGAGGATGAGGAGGCAGAGGAGGAGGAGGAGGAGGAGGAGGAGGAGGATTGGGGAGCTGTAGCAGCACTTGCAGGAGCTCACCAGTTCCAGATCCAGTTCCAGCTCAGCTCCAGCTCAAGCCCTAGATCCAGCTCGAGCCCAGCTCCAGCCCGAGCCTAATGAAACATGAGCCCCATGGATTTCTTCGCTCCTGTTGAAGCAGATGAACCCCGTATGCCGTTCAAACTCTATGAGACGTGTGACCTCATGACCCTCATGAACAATACAAGCATCGTGCGCCCTAGAGCCTTCGGGAGACCTTCCAGACCCGTGACGCAAGCCACCTCTAAAAGCTCTGGGACAACGCCACCCCAGTCCCCATTCCCAATTGACGGCGATGGCGGTCGCAGCGCACATCGCTGGCGACATGCGACCAAGATTGCAATGGCGAAGCGCAATGAGCTGGTCAAATCAGGTGTATGTATACACATACATACATCTACACGTAGATACTCGTGCTCGCCGACGCCTGTCCACTGTTGCGTTTACATCTGCACGTGCATTCGCATACGCATGCCACTTGTGCATTTTCACGTGCACGTCACCTGGCACCATCATACTGTTTGCTTGCGGCCTACACGTGGTGGGCACACTCAAGCATGAAACGGTGGAGCCACACGCTGCCATCGTTTGTTGTCGTGAACCTCATCCTCACCGATCTGCATCTCCACGCTCATTTGTCGGCACCATCAACGGCTCGACTTGGTTAGCACACGTTAACAATCCATTATTGCATGGACAAAGACTCACACGTGCGTCTATATAAGCGCGCACGTGAAGGAACAACCGCTATACCCATTCCGCACCAACATATTTCGCAGCATACGTAATCCATTTAAAAACCCGCTTGCACACTGCATGAAAGCAGGAGGCGCAGAGAACGGACGAGCAGCAGCTGGATAGGGAAGTCGAATATCAATCATACGTTGATGTGGGTGGTGATTATGAAGACACATCGACGGAACACATACTAACAACTTCAATAATCCGTGGCCCTGCTTGACTAGCTTTCTGCAGCGGTGCGATCTGATTTGGAGCTCACCCTCCAGCTTTCGACGCGAGCAACACAACGGGCACATGCTTTGACGCGGAGGCAGATAAGAGTTCCCCCCGTCAACTCTAGATTCTCGGCCATTGCGTCGGCTTCACTCGAAGTGTTAACTACTCCTTTTTACTTCAGTACTTCAGTGCCGCTAATGTAACTGAGGGAAATGCTGTAGGGAAATCAAACGGTACCGATACCGCTAGTCCGCGGACCTCTCGAGGGCGCGCTCTGACCAGGATGTCAAAGCGCATCCAGCCTGGGTAGTCGAAGCCAATCTGGCGCCAATCTGGCAGGCCCAATCTGGCAAACGGGGGCAATCTGGCGAGGGAGCCAACGCGAACCCAGAAATCATCCAGCTTGGCCAGGCCAGATTGGCCCTTGGGGCCCAATCCAATCTGACAGTCTGGCCTTCGACTACCCAGCCAGCTGTGGCGACGCGGGCCTCCCAGGAGGCCCGAAAAAGTGAGAACGAGGGAGGCCACGGAATCCGCATCGGTCCCATGTTCCTCCTCTGAGGCTGGGTTCAGCGACTCGCAGCAGCAGGGCACGCCCGAAAAGCAGAGCGGGCGCCTTCGCACCTTCTGAGAAGCTCCAGGAGCCTTCTCAGGCGACAGAGGGAGGCGACTTCTCGGAAGGCCAGGGGGCCTCTGGGAAGCCCCGCCGCCTTCTGAGAAGGCCTGCCCCCTCTCGCTTCCTCCCTGGGCTCGCCGCCGATGCCTGGCGATCCCGACGGGATGGCTGGGCCCAGTGTCCCGCGGCTCGCGCTGCCCGATCGAATCCACGAGGCGCCCAGGGCGCCACGCGCAGCGCAGATGCGAAAAAGGCGTCGATTGGACCGCGAGGGGGGTGATCGGACGGTCGGCAATGGGCGGCGGTGTGCCAAACTTGACCTCCAGGATTTGCACGGATGCTTCCAGACAGGGCTTCCCTGGGAACGGGCACGCAGCCCAGCGACTCGCAGCAGGGCGCGCCGAAAGAACCGAGAGAGGGGCGCTCTCCTGCAGCAGCGCCGCGACGGCCGGGTCGGTCCCTGGCGGGAGCGGGCCGGGGGCCCCAGCCTGGGCGGGCCGGGCGCGCCCGAGGTCCTCCTCCAACGCTCTCGTGCTCCTCCTCCGCCTCCTCCCTCACTCGTCCACCCCCCTCCCTCCTTCGTCCCCTCCTCCTCCGCTTCCGTCCTCCCCTTCCTCCTCCCCCTCCCCTTCCCCCTCCTCCCCCTCCTCCTCCTCCTCCTCCTCCTCCTTCTCCTCCTCCTCCTCCTCCTCCTCCTCCTCCTCCTCCTCTCTCCTCTTCCTCTCTCCTCTCTCCTTTGTCCTCCTCCTCCGCTTCCGTCCTTCCCTTCCTCCTCCTCCTCCTCCTCCTCTCCTCCTCCTCCCTCCGCTTCCGTCCTCCCTTCCTCCTTCCCCTCTCCCTCGCCCTCCCTCCCTCCTCCTCCACCTCTCCACCTCCTCCTCCTCTCCTCCTCTCTCCTCTTTCATCTCTCCACTCTCCTTTGTCCTTCTCCTCCTCCTCCTCCTCCTCCTCCTCCTCGTCCTCCTCCTCCTCCTCCTCCTCCTCCTCCTTTCTCTCTCCTCATAGAGAACCTCCCTGTCGCACACCGGGGCTGGTCGAAAGGGCGGGCCGGGCGTGTCGTCTGAGATTGCCACACCACCCATGACCACTCATGACCAGGGCTGCGCACATTCGTTCGAACAACTGCAAGAATTTCACGCATTGAGGGAAGGTCGTATCCAAACTGTGGCTCTCGCCTTAACGCCGGGTTCATTCGTTTTTAAACATTTGCGAGAGCTTCGCGGATTGAGTGCGGGCCGTTGTCAAAATGCGGCTCTCGCCTGAGCGCCGCGCACATCTGAAAAAAATGCAGGAGATTCGCGGATTGAGGGAGGGCCGTTGTCAAAATGCGGCTCTCGCCCGAGCGTTGCGCACATTCTTTGTAAACAGTTGCAGGGGTGTCACAGATGGAGGGCGGTTGGTTTCAATATGTGGCTCTCGCGTTATTGCCGCGCACAGTAACTTGTAAATGATAACAGGAATTTCGCGGATTGAGGGCGGGTCGTTGTCAAAATGTAGCTCTCCCCGCAGCCTCGCGCACGTTCGTCCCAAACATTTGCAATCATCACACGGATTCAGGGCGGGTCGTTTACCAAATGTGGCTGTCGCCTGAACGCCGCGCACATCCGGTTTCAACACTTGCGAAGAGTTCCACGGATTCTCATGGTTAACGTACCAGGAATTGTGTGTTCGAAGCGATTCAGTGTCAGGGCGCAAAAGTTACGTTGATTCGCGGCGTTGACGTCCCAGGATTGGTGTTCCAGCACGATTCAGGACCGCCGAGGCATAACTGTCAGGATAACCCGTGGCGTTGAGGTCCTGAGAATGGTGTCTTGGCACGCTTCAACATGTTCACGCTTCACGATGTTCACACGGTTGTCCCCCAACGGGGTAATTCCCTCAGAGAAAACGGCCCCATGTAAGGGGTCTATGACGAGGGAACTTGGAGGAAGGGTTATTTCGACATACTTGATGAATATTGGGCTTAATATGGTACTTCTCCTTCGCCTCCCCCTCCCCCCCTTCTAGCAAAACTCCATGTAGTAAAGACGGCGCAGAGGACCAGACCCAGCGGGCGTAGAGCCGCAGAACATGTGGCCGCGACGCCGCCCGGAGACCCGCTAAAAAGCAATTCGCAGATTGACTGGGCAGGGTGGGGGTTCTTACAGCCTCCAAGGGCGGTGCGAGGGCTTTCCCCCTGCTTCCCCAGACCCCCCTCGCGTTGAGAAAAAATCGCGACGGAAGATGTTTCCATATGTTCGGCCTCCAGAGGCCCTTGCCGGGCCTCATGACCATGAAACAACGGCTCGGGACGTGAAACCGGTCCCGGGGAAGGGGTCCAGACCTCTGGGGGTCGACGTTGTGAGGAGAACACGACGTCGGGGGTCTGGGCCTAGACCTCCATCGTCTTGGGCTTATCGAGACGGTTGTCTTTCGTCTTGCTTGAATGCCGCCCGAACGTGGCCGACGTAGACGAGGTCCGAAGATCGCATGTACATCGGTGACGTCAGGGTGGAGGCTTTCCTCCTGCTCGCGCAGCATCGCTGGTTTGACGGACTGGCGGTGTGGCAACATCCCCCGAACTTTTCGGCTCCGGAGGCCCTCGCTGGGCCCCCGGGCAATCAACACAAACGGCTCGAGATGAACAACCCGCCCTGGAGGCAAAGGTCGGGACTTTCGGGGGGGCTGTAATTAGAAGAAGTCGGATCTGCCTGGCTATTCCCGTTCGTTCGTGGCTTCTGGGCCAGGGTCTGACTCCCACACAGCTGGAGCAGAGAGCAACGACGGCAGAGAGAAAAAACGGGAGGCGGCAATCGCGGCAGCGAGCCGGCCTCACAACATGTAACTTTCGAAACAGATCCAGCTTCCCCCGCCCCCCCCATAGGAGGACACCAATTCATCGACGGACCCAACCCTGTGAAGGAAGCGGCGCTCTCCTCACAAAATGCGTGCAACTGGAGAGAGTTTGAGCCCATCACGGGGCACGCTCAGCGTGAGGGATGCGCCGAATCCCACCAGCCTCTGGGCGTAGGTGGTCTAGAGCGGTTTCTCTTCCAACCCCTTCCTCGTCCCCTTCGGGGGGGTGGCATCTCTGTTCCTTCGTGATATAATTACACTGTGCACCCCCTCCCCCACCCGGCCGGCGGCCAACCCGGAACCATGCCGACTCCATGCGGGCCCGCCCCCCGCCATCCCTGTCAAACAATACAAACCGCACTCTGTCTCCACGTTTGGAACATACGCGGCCAACCCGATGCGCCCCCCCCACACCATCCCTGAAAGTAACAATGCAAATACACTCTGGGGCAAATTCTTGAGTCATGTTCGTGAGGCCCGCGAGCAATTTCTATTGATTCTGACAGGGACGGCGGGGGTGTCAGCATGCTTCCTGGTGTGCGTAGGGCTACCATCTCTGATACAAAAACACTACAACATGCACCTCGCGACTAAATCTGGATCATGTGCGGCCATCCCGCGATCACTGTCAAGTGGTGTGTGACAGGGACGGCGGGGGTGGTGTCGCGTGGCCTACTCTACGCAGGCCCACCAGACACAATGATGGGCATTGGTTTTCGACATGGACGGTGGGGGCCGACATGTTTCCCGATGTGTGCTGTCAAGTGCGCAGGCGGTCCTGACGCACTCTGCACGTGCTCTGAAAGTGGCGCACTTGGCGCGGCTGGAGTATGCGGCACACCTGGCGCACTCGGAGCACGTGGCGCATTTGGCGAATTGGGCGTGCCTGGCACGATCGGGCTCCAGGGGTGCCTGCAGGCGCGCGTGGCGTTCCTGGCACACGTGGCGCACCTCGCCCAAGCGTCGCGCACCTGGGGTCCGCTTTGGTTCCCAGTAGCTGCCCATCCAAAGACGACCGCTGAGCATGCTCAAGCTCGGGTGTTACTTATGTGTTGGGAGGGCGGGTGGGAGTGAGCTAGACGGTTTGCGGGGGGATGGGTAGCTTGACCCCTCCCCCTACCCCCTCCCCCAGACCTGGAGGTGGATTTCCCGAGGCGTTCGAGCGTCCAAGATGGCCCAAGATGGCTCGAGGAGGGCCCCAGTGAGTCCAAGGTGACCTCCAAGATGGCTCAAGACAGCCCAAGATGGCTCAATAAGGCTCCAAAGATGCCCAAGATGCTCCAAGACCGCTCCAAGACGGCTCCGAGTGGCCACGGAGCCTCCCCAGGAGGCCGCCAAGAGGCCAAAATCCTTCACAAACCTTTGGAAAATCAATGATGTGTGCCTTATCTTCTTTTCGATTCCGATGGCCTTCCGAGGCCTTAAGATCCACGAGAGCCCCTGGGTGCCCCAAGAGAGACTCAAGCGAGCCCCAAGACGGCCCCAAGAGCGCCCAAAAGCGCCCCAATAGGGGGGTCCAAGAGGCGATCTCAGGCACTCTAGAGGGGCAAGGCTAGTTAGGTACCCCCCTTTTCAGAGCAATATCCTCCTAGATGGCCCCAAGAGCGCTCCTAAGGAGCTTCTTGTAGTGAGAACGAAGGCCTGTAGGGACTTCTGAGGAGAAGAATTGGGACGGGAGGGCGTATTGCATCAGCGTTGATGCATCTTGGGTTTAGTCGGGTCTTCCTCCTCGACCTCATCCTCGTCCTCGTCCTCCTCCTCCTCCTCCTCCTTCTCCTCCCCTTCGTCCTGCTCCTCCTCCTCCTCCTCCTCCTCCACATCCTCCTCCTCCTCCTCCTCCACATCCTCCTCCTCCTCCTCCTCCTCCTCTCCCCATGCGTCCCCCTCTCCCTCCCCTCCTCCTCCTCCTCCTCTTCCTCCTCCTCCGCTTCCTCCTCCTCCTCCTCCTCCTCCTCCTCCTCCTCCTCCTCCTCCTCCTTCCCTGGCATTTCTGGGCCACGTCGGATTCGGCTTCCCAGCCCAAGCTACATAAGCCCTCCCTCCCCACTTCGACCCTTGATCCTCGGCCTTCGCCGCCTCATCCTCGCTGATCGGTGCTCGATCCTCGAGTCGAATCCCCCTACCCTTCCCGGGGGAATGAAAAACTACAGATGGCGCCGCGCCCCGGACCGCTCCCAGAGTGCGTTCTGAGAACTTCGAGGCGACTCCAGCGGTGTTGACGAGGGCCTCCCCGGAGGCCCTCAAAAACGCAAACGAGGCACCGGCAGATGCTTGGGTGCCTTTTCTCTTGCGCAGGCTGCCGAGCGATCCAGGCGCTCGTAGCGTCGAGTGTGCGGGTGCCTGTGCCTCCTCCGCATCCTCCGCGGCCGCGGCGGCGCCTGGCCGTCCTGCAGGGACCGCAGGAGCCCCGCGCACAGCTGGGCCTCGGCCCGGCAGGAGGGCCCCGCTGGCCGCCGTGCGCCGGCCGCCGGCCGCCGACACCGGGAGGGGGCGCACGGGGAGCCCCTCCCACAGCAGCGGAGCCGGATGGCGCACTCGCGATGTGCAGCGGGCCTGATCGGGGGGGGGGGGGAGAAAGTCGCCCCTCCCCTCCCCCCCCTGATTTTCAGCGGGCGTGATCGGGGGAGGGGGGGAGAAAGCCGCCCCCCTCCCCCCCCCGATCACATCGCGGCCGTGGGCCGCCAGGAGCACCGAAACGCCCCTGGGCACACCGCCTCAGCCTGCGAGCACAAGGGCGCACCGGGCAGCACCGCATGGACCACAAGACGACCCACTGCACTGGCCTTGCAGACGCGCTGCAGCGGATTTCTGCGTGGATGTTTACCCGAAGTACGAAAGGACTTTCGCGCACCAAAAAAACAGCCGCGCGAAATTCACCTCGGAATCCGGAACGAAATCCTCCAGGATCTTCGGGGCCCCTCCCATCGTCTTCGAGGCCGAAATCCGCTCTGCGATGTGGGCGCCACGAGACGGCGCTGACGCACGAGAGCAGCGCAACGCGCCTGCGAGGTTATCGGCTAGGCATAAAGAGTGACCCTGGGTAAGAGTGACCTTTGGTGCGCAGCTTTTGGGGGCGCGAGGGAGCCAAACTCAAGGGCGCGGGCCGCTTATATCGCATCGCGCTCGGCGATCGGGGGAGCCCGATGAGCCCGCACCAAAAGTCACTCCAGCGAAAGGTCACTCTTACGTGTAATCGAGGAGGTGAACGGGTGACGACTACTCAGCCCGAGACTCGTCGCCGCCGGCATCCAGGGGCCTTCAGAAACCTCCGGAGGCTTCTCGGGGGCCCCACGGCTCCCCCGACTGCCCCCAAACCGCCGACGTCGAAATGTGCAAAAAATATACACACAATCCTCCTCCTCCTCCTCCTCCTTCTTTCTCCCCCTTCTCCTCTTCGCTCCCCCTTCCGTCTCCTTTTCTCGCTCGCTCCTCCGCTCCTCCCCCCAGAGAGATCGGGGCGGGTCCGGGATCCTCAAGAAATCCTCAAGGAGAATCCTTCGGGCATATTTGCAAATGTGGGCGACATTGCGTGACGTGATCCGATGGGAGTGGGGGGAGCGGGCAGATCACGGCCGATATCGCCCAGACCTTAAAAACAACAAGCTCTTGGATGCTGGACATCCGCTTCGTCCTCGCCCTCCCCCTCTGCAAGCCTCCACCTGCGCGGCCTATGCAGCAACCACCTGCGCAGTCTCCGTTGCAGCGCTGGGACCCCTGCCGCCTGGACAATGCTGTCTGACAACATGTTATACACCCTTGTGGCCCCCACAACGGAACGCAAAACAAAATCCGGCGGTGTGAAAGGATGTTTCTGTATACTCCTCCGCGTCGTCCCCCTCCTCCTCGTTCTCATCCTCGTCCTCCTCCTCCATTCCTTTCCTTATGGACAACTCCTCCCTGTCGCGGCCCGAGGCCAATCGAAAGATCGCGCCGGGCGCTTCGCTTGAGACCTCCTGATTATTACGACAATGAAGCTCGAAAACTGGCAACACATTCGCACATGGAGGGCGGGTAGTTTTCAAAATGTGGTTCTGGCCGGAGCGCCGCGCGCATTCGTCTAATAACATTGCAAGAGCTTCACGGATTGCGGGCGGGACGGCTTCATAATGTGGCTCTCGCCTTAGCACCGTGCGCATTCGTCTCAAACAGATTCAAAGGCTTCACGGATTGAGGGCGGGTCGTTTTCAACTTGTGGCTATCGCCTTAGCGCCGCGAGCTTTCGCCCAACAAACTCGAAAGAACCTCACGGATTGAGGGCGGGTCTGTTTCAAAATGTTGCTCTGGCCTTAGCGCCGCGCTCACTCGTGTTAAACATTTCACGGGTCCCCATGGTTAGCGTACAAGAATTGGCTTTCTGGAGCGCCTCACGATTGTCAAGGCGCAGCAGTTATATACAGTGAATTGCGGTTTTGAAGTCCAAAGCGTGGCGTTCTGGCTCGTTTTAGGATTGTCTAGACGCAACAATCAAATGAATTAGCGGCGCTGATGTTCCGACAATGCTGTTCTGGCACGCTTCAGGATCTTCAAACGATTGTCTCCCAACGGGGCAGCTACCTCAGTGGAAATGAGTCCTTGTGAGAGCCTCGGGAAAAAAGGCAGCTTGGGGGAGGGTTGGTGCAAACATCGTTGATGAGAGTTGGATTAACACTTGTCCTCTTCCTGCTCGTCCGCCATCATCATCATCAACATTATCATCATCATCAGCTTCATCACCATCACCATCAACAGCATCACCACCACCAACATCATCATCAACACCACCATCCTAATCATCATAACCATCATCAACATAATCATCAACATTATCATCAACATCATCATCATCCGCCTCCCCCTGCCAACTGCCACTGTTCTCCTTCGATGCGCCTCCCGGATCACTGTATGCTGACTTATGCAAATTTGGACCCGCTTCACTGCCCTTTCTCGGCAACCGATTGCGCAACACCGCGGCGAAGTCACAAGACCAATGCGGCCAACGAGCACGCCGGAAGGAACTGGTGCAACTGGGGAAGCTGCCTCGATGGGGCACCATGTCGAAAAGACAACCCCACCCGCCCGCGGACAACCGCGACGTGTAATACACATTCAACACACAAACACAGACAGTGCACTATCCCTACACTACACATGAAATTCAACAGTTCCACCGCAACGCACATGACGTTTAGAACTGTGGCGTTCCTGATAAAACCGCTGTTCTACGCGATACGACCCTGACACAATCCCTACGCCCCCCCCCGACCGCAGGTGACTGTGGAACGAGGGTTCGCCCCGAACACCTCAAGGTTCCCCCTGGTATCCGCAGGCTTCC